>LPNX010102044.1:85237-100671 GCA_001517045.1 Pseudotsuga menziesii | reverse complement strand
TCACATTGATATTCCTCCTTAGATCCTCGGATGGATAGTGAATGTTTGAAGAGGTAGCGAGAATTCTGTTATGTATCTCTTTACAGCAATTTACTGCTGTTTTTTAATAAACTCCATAACCGTTTTTGTTAAAAAAAATAAGGCTTAACACTACATTTTGGAATGTATTGCATACCTCCCTGTTCCAACTGGTGGTTTCTTTCCTTATTTTCTCAGGCCCTTCTCTTTTCCATCTTCCACCAGGGCTTTCCACTCCATAGATGAAATCATTGTAGGGCGCTCATACCTAGGGTTCTTTTCTAGGTGAACCCTATACTGGTCTTGGACAATATTCAAATGTTTTCCAGCCTTCTGTAGGACCTTCGATGTATTGAAGGTATCTTTTCCGAACAGACTAACCAAGCAATTAGTTTGATCATCCTTTAAAGCTTTTGGCTGTTTGTTCCACATTGTGCGGATGGTGGGTCCAAAGATCTCCAAGGCCAAATCATTCATATGTTTATAAAATATATCATTTCCTGCAAAACATTAATGCCATCATTAGTCAACATTAAAAAATATTATTGGTATATTAGACACAAATTATAAAAACTAAATTGAACAATCTATAATGACCTGGAATCCTCTCTATCTTTATTGGAACTAGTTCTTCATTCACCAAAAATGTACACACTATTGAACCAGTGTTAGTGACACGAGAAGATCCAGGAAATGCTTCCACATCTCTATCTAACCCTGCATCCACCCCTTCTTCTGCATCATCTGTTGTGGGTGGGGTAGCATCGGCTACATCCTTTGCTGCCCTCGGGGGTGTTGCAGAGCGTGTTACCGACTATTCAACGGACAATATGGGAGCAATATGTGGTGTACGTGGAGTGGTTTGGTCACTGGGACCAACATTGCCTTGACCACCATTGATAATATCCATAGCGCGCTATAAATTCAAACCATTGTATTATAAGTTCAATAGCATATAAAATCAAATATTATAATTTTTTTATAAATGAATTTACATTATTATTTGAGAACTTACGTCCACTTGTTTACGTTGCTGTAACAACAATTGAATCCTTTGTTCGATCCCTTTTGTTTGTGGAACTTCCAATGTCAGACGAATCAGTTCCTCATTTTGTTTTTCCCTGGTCTTTTGTAGCACCCTCAACGAGTCTGCAGACTCTCTAATTTCACTATCTCTCATCAATCGGGAGACCTCATTCTGTAAAGAGTATTGAGACGTTGTTTCATAAACCGAATCCCCTGTCTGCAATTGAAATATATAAAAAATTGCTTAGTCTTTGAAGCAATAGTGTGCGCAAACAATTATATTAACAAAAATTGTCTATCATGATAGAGTCATAGTATTACATCTACGATTACCTGATGCCTAGACGAGGGTGTGGTCTGATCAACAGATGGGGACTTACCTCGATCAACCACCTACAAAAAAAGTAGAGAACATTATCACAATGAACGCAATATGTAAAAGCTAACAAATACAGAACAAAAATAAACACTATGCTACATGTTTTATATGTGTACATTTTTGAAGTATTTAGAATGTAGAATTACATTTAGGTTTACTGGTTGCCTCGAGGCTCTAGTCGTCTGAACAACAGCTGGGGACTTTTCCCGGTCAATCTGCAAAAAAGGTAGACAACATTACCATCATGAACACAAACATAAAAACGAAAGAATACATAACAAAATAAACATTATGTGTCACGATATACATGTTTACGATTTTAAAGTATTTGAAATGGAGAATTACATTCATGTTTGGTTGTTGCCCCGATGCTGTAGTCGGCTAATCAATAGCCGGTTGACTTCCCTGATCAACACTCTACATGGAAAATAGATAAGATTATATAAATGAACCTAATATACTAATGAAAATACATAACAACATATATGTATGTCCATCCTAAATTTAATATTACATTGGCAATATCGATGTATACCTACTGCCTTGACTCGGGTCGACAAACATCTATGGAGATGGAGGTGCCCCTGAGAGAACCCTGCATAAAAAACATACTAAAAGTTACCTAAGGAAACATGAAAAGTAGAAAATTACAATTATATGCTAACGAAAAATCCTATAGATGTTAAAATAATTAATAAAAGGTTGGTTAAATTGTCTGTTGTACCATAACCATACTAACCGTGTTTGTATCTACACGATTCAAATTGTAATTAATAAGCAGTTCTTCGCCAGCAGTTATTGATTTAATTGCACATACAAAGACACGGTTTCCTTCACGCAACTCGAATATGTAGTTGGGTTGCTTTAGTGTAGACCCCGGTTGTTTACTGTTTATAAACCCCGCAATATTACCAGTTATTTTTGGCCTTCCATCCATGTACAATGTTGCTCCTTTATTTTGAGCTTTGTCTTTCAGTTGTATATAATTCGTCGACAACCCATATCTACGCATACTTCATGTATATTGGACCAGGCGCATCCAATCACTGTAGTTGTAACAGGGCCAAACATACTCCATCAATTTTGTACATCTACCGTATCCAACCTTTATGCCGTCCATGCAAAACAACCCCAATCCATGCAATGACGACGGTGCAATTCTATATATCCTCTCATTCACACAAAAATCAGTGTTTACTTGAGGAAGATCCCTAGGCACCCATTGTTTCACTTGGTGTTGGTACCTTAAGGGCACGTCGATGTCTCCCACTATCTCATCATCATAGGAACATGACCCCCCTCCTTTGAGAAAAAATTTCATACGTTTGATGAATTTTCTTCTGATCTTCTGACATCTAGTTGATCTAGCCCTTGTAGACCTACTGGATGTCTCACTTTCCTCTATCCTTCCCAAACTCCCTTCGTTGGAGGAAGATAGGCTTGACAAATACCTATTTGGTTCTACCTGCACCATGGCCGAAAAAAAAAATTGGCATAAGCATAGCAAAATACCAGCAAAAAAACTTGGAAAGACTTATAAGAAAAAAACTTGTTAAAGAAAAAGCTTGTCAAGAATGAGTTTGGTTAATAGGTGTGGGCATTTGGTAGCCCTAAAAATTCTAATGTATGCCCCTCTTTTAGTTACATACAAGTCTCCATTCTCACTTATTGCTTACATTTCCTTTTCCTAACATGAATTGGGTAGGCTTCATATGTATGGTTGTGCCCATTGGACTTTGGCCTTTCAACGTTGTCGAGCTTGAGACGATCTATTATGCATATGCAGCAAATATAACACTGCAATTTATGCCAATATATGCCTGTACAGGGCCTGGAGGTTCTCCTTTAATGGACTATCTCCGTGAAAGAACATATCTTCGCATTCATCTACATTTACTTCAGATAGAAGTGATATGGAGTTGGTATGTTGGTCACTTCCATCAAAAAACATTTTTGACATGAGTTCCTTTTTCAAGGAATCTTGGTTAATCTCCTCTTCCAAACTTCTAGGTCACTTTTCCACTCTACATTGGCCCGATTATTCATTTTCCTGGCCACTCCTCTCTCCTTACTCTACACTCGTTGTTGTTGTAACCCTTACTTTTGATGGTTGTAAGTGGTTTTTAGTTTTCTCATGAATGATGTTGTGATGTTGTAGATGATTATCCATTTTACCTAATATATTTTGTGATATTTTCCATCGTTGCTAGGGTGCACATACCTGTTGTTTATGGCTTCTTAAGCTTGAAAGCTCAAGGGCCTAAAAGTGCCCAGATCTCATCTAGGACCCTTTAAGAGTCATAATAACAACTATTGTTATAGGATGTTATTCTCCAAACGATACACCAAAACCATACTTATCGGTTAATATTTTTGTAGGGATGTTTTTATGATCTCTCCCATAATTTATCATACTAATGGGATTATGACTATCAAGTCAATGCTTTATTTGCATAGTGGCAATCTTACAACAATACATTGGAAATTCTAAAAAATTCTAATGTATGCCCTAAAAATTCTTATGTATGCCCCTCTTTTAGTTACATACAAGTCTCCATTCTCACTTATTGCTTGCATTGCCTTTTCCTAACATGTATTGGGTAGGCTCACAAAATATCATGTTATACATGGGCACTATGATATGCTCACAAATATTAATATAATATATTATAAATGTGTGTTCCTAAAGGATTTGGCAATATACATGGATGGGCACTATGCTTGGTCACCAATGCTTTCACGTCTCTGGAAATATGTTTGAAACATACATCACATATAGCAAGTATGATGACATGTAGAATGTTGGAGCGCTTATGGTGGTTGTGTATTAGGATATGCAGGTGTTCTTATTACTGGCCTAACCCCTTTTCAACAATAATATTTGCAGATTTAATCAAGTGTGTTTCTATATACAATATAGAAACATATATAAAATATATAGAATAATTCTTGATCGATAAAAAGATTACAATGAGCCTTGTGACTCAGACTCAAACTCGGCCAAGTCAACCGAGTTGACTCGACCTTTGAAACGATTCGAGTGACAAGTTTGGTACCGAACCAAGCAATTCAGGGTATGACTCAACTGGATCGGTAACAAAATGGTCAATTCGTCCCAATCCGTACTAACTCGACCAAGTGAATGTGGGACTGCATAGGTCACACACATGACACTTAAATTCAAAAAAAAAACCTAGAAATATAAACATCGAGACTCTAAACCTACTTCATTGTCGAGTCAATTAGATTTGTAGGATTCCTATACATCATAACACTATTTGGAGTAAAACACAACTTGCTTTGTAGGCCCTAGATGCCACCCAACTGCAAAATCGTCAATCTATAAAGCAGCCCTCAAATACAAAAATGTTCTTCACAAAATAGGACATGAACCATGTGAACAACCTTCCAAGTGGACTAGCTCAATGAGTAACCTCCAAGAATGTAATATCTCTCATGAAATGGTGTATAAAAGAGTGTAAGCATGCTTCAAATGATGACTTTCTCCTTTGGTAGGGCTGAACACTACCCTTATGCATGTGTCTCCAAGGGTGAATATTCCTCAAATAATGAGAGAAGGCCTTCCTCTAACAATAAACCAATACACCAAGGTGAATTGGCCCTCTTTAGGGATTCCATTTTATGCACAAGGGCCCTTAATGCAGAACAAATTTGGTATTTTAGGGCCAACTGGGGTTTTTACTTCTCTTGTGCACAGGTCTAGAGATTTTTAGGGTTGTTTTGTGACCTATGGTTGCAAGGAAAGCCACCAAAGACTGTTATTTGCTACTGATCTCCTTCAAGAGACTGTTGAGAATCACCTAAAGCACAATCCAACTTGGTTTATAGGTTCTGAAATTAAATGATATTTGTTTTATTTAGGTTTGTTTACCCCCCTTTTGTGGAGAAAAAGCACCCAAAATTCATGATACTGCTATAATTTGTTGATTATGAGGTTAGAACAACCCTTATTTATGCCCAAAATGAAGGTTTGAGGTTGTTGGAGTGCCCAGGCCTGCTCTTTATGTCCATATATGTGACCAGAATTGTTTGTTAATGTCATTTCAACCCTCAAATTCAACCCAACATTTCTCAAAGCATGTTTTTTCCATTGTTCATCACTTTTCATAGGGCTATTCATGCCCATAACTGCCTTTTAACCCTCCAATTTGGCCCGGATTTAGAGGTAGGCCTGTTTGGTGATGGATAAGTGCACAAGGGTGCCCAAAATGCTGAAATAGGGTTGCTTCATACCCTTTTTTTCATTTATTGTCAAACAGGTTTGTTTGTGCCCAAAATTCATGTGGATGCTGCTATAAGGCATATGAATGAGATTTTAGGGTTGCTTTCACCCACAGATTTCTCATTTTCATAGCCAGAATTGCAAAGACTGCTTCCTATTACCATTGATCATCATCTTTTAGGGCTGCAATGTGCCCAGATCTAAAAGTTGGCATAATTATAGCTGATTTGAGATGCTTTACTGTTTGTTGTGACCTTCAGAATGCTCCCAAAGTGCTCAGATTTGTCCCTTTGATGCTCATACTTGATTCTAGAGATGTTTATGCCCATAGGACTGCCCAACATTGCTCCTAGTGTGCTCATAACTGAAAATGAAAGGGCTCATTGCTGTTACACTCCATAAACTGTCCAAATTTCAAAACTAACTCAGAACTGCCTAGATTTGATTTCAAGATTACAATCATGACAACTTCACACCTGGAGAGTGTGATTAGAATCACCGGTGGACACCCATACAAAATGGAGGGTAACACTAAGGACCTTTTCTGATTTTGTGCTGGTTTTAATGTGTTTTTTACATGTTTGTAAATTTGTAACTGTACACAATTTTTTTATTTAAATGCCAATATTTTGTACCTGCTGGTATGTTTTGAAATATCTTAAACCTTGTATTTTGTAGTTTGCAGCAGGAGTTTGTGGTAGGTATTTTATTCATTGTGGTCAAGGCATGAAGCTTTTGGTTGATTAAAGATTTTAATTATTCAAAACAAGTTCATTTCTGAAAGTGACATTTGATTCCCCACCAAAGATATATCTTCTAATAATGATGAGTTTAGCTATCTCATACCTAGTGTTTCCCTGCTCTTGGGGGCTTTGGAGTGGGTATGAAACATTCCTAAATGTATAGGTACGACGATGGGTACATGGAAATGTTTAGGGAGATTTTGAGGCAGGTTTGACCTGTTCCAGTTGGCATTTCGTGGTTTAGGTAGCTCTTTCAATCATCCGGCATGTCAACTTTGTATATAGTTTCCCTATCAGTGCAATGATTCTTCCCAATGTTTGACAGTTGCCCTGTGATTGCCATTACATGATTGCCATCTATAAACCAATATTGTGGTTTCATCATTGCTTCCATTCAAGAACAAAAAAGTAGACATGACTTCTCTCCCTACATTAAGTCCACGTGCACATAATGACTAGCTTTGGTACTTCCTAACTTTTCAGTATTCCTTTTGACAACAAAAGTGAAACATGAAACAATATCCTTACTTTTAGCATCTTGCACAGCTGATGGCTTTGATCGAACTTTATAAGTACTTTGTTCCCAAAGTAAATATTTTGAGACCTACGAACGAAGGGGAGTGAGATGAATGGTTGAAGGACTCCAATGGAGGATGAATTGATGCCCTGTTCTGCCTACCCAAAGGTCCTTTTATAATGAAGATTATCCCTAACTTATCATTGATTTGTAGTCTTCTATTTTTCACCCATACTGCTCTAAGAAACATAGTTTTATGCCGATCTAGTATGTATCTTCATGTCACAAATAGGTACCACCACAATAACAAAGTGGGGAGATTTCAACTTGAACAGAGTTTTATGCTAACTTGAACAGAGTTGGGAGATTTCAAATAGGTACCATCACAATAATGGAAGAAATCAGACCAACTACTACATGCATTCTTGGAGGCATATTTCCAAGTGGTAACCTACAACAATCATATATATATATATATCTAATCCATGGTGGTGAAGAGCGGACATTTCCAGATCTACTACTTGGCACATTCAGGAATGAAAAGAATGTTTTAAATACATTTATATCAGTCTGTAATATTTGCTAATTTATTCCTTTTAGCTTGTCATGATGATGCTTGTTTTCCCATATTAATTTTCAACCCTAAGGCAACGCTAACTTGTTTTCCCATACTAATTTTCAACCCTAAGGAAACCCTAAGGCAATCCCATAGTAGAGAGAACCAAAAAAGACTATTCTGCACAAATCAAAAGGCTCTTAAATTAACTATATCATGCCTTCCTCAATGATTGGATGAAACCAAGGGAATGGAAAAAGGGTAAGGAAACATCAAAGATCACTCACACCAAGGAATAATTCTAAAGCTAACCAACTGTCTAAACCATAAAGGTCATCTTATCGTGTTAATTGTAAGAGGGGCAAAAAAAAACCAAACACGGTGAAAATAGACATAAAATGTTCAAATAAAAAATGGAGGACATCAAAATACCTAGTACTTGCTTCAAGAGCCAAAGCATAAACCATAAGATTCATGATTGTCCATTAATGGCCAAGTATTACCTAACCCAATTTCGAGTGAACTAAGCACCTCATGGTCGAGTCATGATATTGGGCCAAGTTTATTATAAATTCGAAGAAGCAACTAAACATCCATTCTACAGGATCGCCAAGAACTAACATCATTCAAGTGAAGGATGTATGCAGACTATTATATCTCTACTCATTCAATTTCCTACAAAGTGTTGTAGCTTGCTTAGTGCTCCTCTCTGTTTATCATTTACGTTTAACTTCACGGTGAAATCAACAAGTCTAGGCAAATCTTCTAGTACATCGCCTTTACAGTAATGGACAAATAATGATGTTGAGTTCTTGGAGATCCTGTAGAGTGGATGTTTTAACCTCTTCAGTGCTACTCTATAGTGTATAACCCAACACCTCAGAGGCATATTTCCCAGTGGTAACCTACGACAATCATATATATATAAAATCCATGGTGGTGAAGAGCGTACATTTCTAGATCTACTACTTGGCACATTCAAGAATGAAAAGAACGTTTTAAATACATTTATATCAGTATGTAATATTTGCTGATTTATTCCTTTTAGCTTGTCATGATGATGTTTGTTTTCCCATATTAATTTTCAACCCTAAGGCAACACTAACTTGTTTTCCCATACTAATTTTCAACCCTAAGGCAATCCCATAGTAGAAAGGACCAGAAAAGACTATTCCACACAAATCAAAAGGCTCTTAAATTAACTATATCATGCCTTCCTCAATGATTTGATGAAACCAAGGGAATGGAAAAAGGGCAAGGAAACATCAAAGATCACTCACACCAGGGAATAATTCTAAAGCTAACCAACTGTCTAAACCACAAAGGTCATCTTATCGTGTTAATTGTAAGAGGGGCAAAAAAAAATCAGACACAGTGAAAATCGACATAAAATGTTCAAATAAAAAATGGAGGACATCAAAATACCTAGTACTTGCTTCAAGACCCAACGCATAAACCATAAGATTCATGACTGTCCATTAATGGCCAAGTATTACCTAACCCAATTTCCAGTGAACTAAGCACCTCACGGTCAAATCATGATATTGGGCCAAGTTTATTATAAATTCCAAGAAGCAACCGATAGAGCAACCAAACATCCACTCTACAGGATCACCAAGAACTAACATCATTCAAGTGAAGGATGTATGCAGACTGCTGTAGACATTATATCTCTACTCATTTGATTTCCTACAAAGTGTTGTAGCTTGCTTAGTGCTCCTCTCTATCTATCATTTACGTTCAACTTCACGGTGAAATCAACAAGTCTAAGCAAATCTTCTAGTACATCGCCTTTACAGTAATGGACAAATAATGATGTTGAGTTCTTGGAGATCCTGTAGAGTGGATGTTTTAACCTCTTTAGTGCTATTATGTAGTGCATAACCCATCACTTCAGAGGCATATTTCCCAGTGGTAACCTACAACAATCATATATATATATATATATATATCTAATCCATGGTGGTGAAGAGCGGACATTTCCAGATTTGCTACTTGGCACATTCAGGAATGAAAAGAACGTTTTAAATACATTTAGATCAGTCTGTAATATTTGCTGATTTATTCCTTTTATCTTGTCATGATGATGCTTGTTTTCCCATATTAATTTTCAATCCTAAGGCAATGCTAACTTGTTTTCCCATACTAATTTTCAACCATAAGGCAACCCTAAGGCAATCCCATAGTAGAAAGAACCAAAAAATACTATTCCACACAAATCAAAAGGCTCTTAAATTAACTAAATCATGCCTTCCTCAATGATTTGATGAAACCGAGGGGATGGAAAAAGGGCAAGGAAACATCAAAGATCACTCACACTAGGGAATAATTCTAAAGCTAACCAACTGTCTAAACCACAAAGGTCATCTTATCATGTTAATTGTAAGAAGGGCAAAAAAAAATCAGACACAATGAAAATGGACATAAAATGTTCAAATAAAAAATGGAGGACATCAAAATACCCAGTACTTGCTTCAAGACCCAAAGCACAAACCATAAGATTCATGATTGTCCATTAATGGCCAAGTATTACCTGACCCAATTTCCAGTGAACTAAGCACCTCAAGGCCGAATCATGATACTAGGCCAAGTTTATTATAAATTCCAAGAAGCAACTAATAGAGCAACCAAACATCCACTCTATAGGATCGCCTAGAACTAACATCATTCAAGTGAAGGATGTATGCAGACTGCTGCAGACATTATATCTCTACTCATTTGATTTCCTACAAATTGTTGTAGCTTGCTTAGTTCTCCTCTCTATTTATCATTTACGTTCAACTTTACGGTGAAATCAACAAGTCCAGGCAAATATTCTAGTACATCGCCTTTACAGTAATGGACAAATAATGATGTTGAGTTCTTGGAGATCCTGTAGAGTGGATGTTTTAACCTCTTCGGTGCTACTCCGTAGTGCATAACCCAGCACTTTAGAGGCATATTTCCCAGTGGTAACCTACAACAACCATATATATATATCTAATCCATGGTGGTGAAGAGCGGACATTTCCAAATCTGCTACTTGGCACATTCAGGAATTAAAAGAATTTTTTAAATACATTTATATCAGTCTGTAATATTTGTTGATTTATTCCTTTTAGCTTGTCATGATGATTCTTGTTTTCCCATATTAATTTTGAACCCTAAGGCAACGCTAAATTTTTTTCCCATACTATTTTTCAACCCCAAGGCAACCCTAAGGCAATCCCATAGTAGAAAGAGCCAAAAAAGACTATTCCGCACAAATCAAAAGGCTCTTAAATTAACTATATCATGCCTTCCTCGATGATTTGATGAAACCAAGGGGATGGAAAAAGGGAAAGGAAACATCAAAGATCACTCACACCAGGGAATAATTCTAAAGCTAACCAACTATCTAAACCACAAAGGTCATCTTATCATGTATTTGGGACGATTTCTTTGTCTCGTCTCCTTACCCTTGTAACAAGGTCCAGGGAGTAGCTTCTTTTAAGACTAACATGAAAAATGAGAGAATGGGTTTGATTGTTTAAATGTAATGTTGGATTTTGAATGAAACATAGAGTAAAGCTTATATCAGTTTGTGCATTATTGTTTGATTGATATAGTGTATCTTATCCGTGAATGGTTTACCAACATGACTAATTAGGTCTCTTACAGTTTCCTTTACCCATGAAATGGTTGTTTCAATATTGTTTTACCAATGGCATGCCCAAATAAACCAAGAAATACTTTTTATGCATAAATATGTCCTCCAATATTACCCAGATTTTCCCTTTAGATCTTGTTACACCTTATATTATGAGGAGAAGAGCCCAAAACTTCATATTGCTACTCTTGTCTAGATTCACACCCATAACTGCTTAAAGGCATGTTCTATGTTGCAGGAGGACATGGACGGTCCTTAATTGTGCCCAAAACTGAAAATGAAGACTTATAGGGCCTAGATTTAGGAGAAGGGGACATTCAGACCCCTTTTCACCAACAAATATTGCCCAGAATGTCTCTATTCTACCTAGGCTAACTCATAATTGTCAACTAAACACCTGATGCAAATAAGGGGATAACACATATCAAAAGAAGAGATCAAAGCAGTGATAAAGTCGTTTCAAAACTCAAAAAATCCATTTCCTAATGGTTGCATGGTAAAAATTATTTGGGTTTTAACTTTTTATATGATTTAATGAAGGAATACAAGTTGAGAGTGATGAAAGAATTCTAGAATTTCTAGTTATGCAGATCCATGATGCGATTAGGGTGGTTCATGAGGGTTCACACTCAATAAAATGAAACAAAATATCAACTATGGTTCTCAAGCTAGATTTGTCTAAAGGATATGGTAAGTTAAGTTGGCAATATATGAGGTTAATGCTAATCTGATTGGGATGAATCTGGGGTTAATAAATTGGATAACAGGATGTTTGTCTTCATTTTTTTTTTGCACTCCTTATAATTGGGTCATCCTCCTTATAATGGGAGTTAAGACATGCCTTCCTTATGTCAAGTTTTCTTCTCTTCTTATTGGTCACTAATGACAAGAATGAGAGGAAAATTTGTGGAACAATCCCTTTGTTGTGAAGATGAAAAAGGTCTTGAACCCATAATTACAACCCAACCCATTCATTTGTCTAGATTGAAGTGGTCTTTTTTGAACACTAAGATTATATAAGATGCATTTATTAAAGTAAAATAAAGAAATAAAAATAGGAAAAAAAACATGACTTCTTAATCTCCACTTAAAAATTTCATGTTCAGGCCCAAAAGGGTGGAGATGGAAATGAGCCATATGATACAGCTTATACACTATTGAGGTCATCCACTGTGCACTCTGAATAGGAATACCCCTGCAACTAAATTCCCCACCTGCTCAACTTAATCCTGATCAAATAGGGACACTCTCATTGTTGATATAGGTAGAAATGCATGAGAATCAAGAATATAAACAAAAATGGCATGCTCCCTTTCCTGGTGTTGAATTGTTACCTGCTACTGCCAGGATACATGTTTTTTGTTAATTTGATAAGGGTTTTTATGAAATTATGGGCTTAAGGCTGAAGGCACTGTTTCAGTTCATACCATCATTTGTAGTTGGCAGTCCAATAATAAACCACAATTAGTCCTTGATTCATGTTATTGGCACCAAATGATTAGAAGGGATAACTTGATAAGGAATTGGAACATTGGATATTCATGAAGAAAAAGGCCTATGTTACACATATCACATAATTTTGTCTCGGGGTTGGAGCTGATAAATGAAGAGATATTCATACATGTTGAAGCATCTTGGTGGATTTTTCACCTCCATACAAAGCATGAGGCAACATTTTTTTAAAATCTAGGTGAGCTGTGCATAGCTTGGGACTATTCTAAGTTTCAATCAATGGTATAACTCAATTTGATTTCCAAGTGGTGTGTGGTTTCTCCTATAATTCATTGGATAATAGGGATGGGTCTTAAGGCCTTAATAATGGGGATGGGTATTAAGGCCTTAATAATGGGGATGGGTGGATAATAAGGCCCTTAGGATTTACATGAAAAATTTAGGTACCAAGAACCAAGAACAAGCCATCAAATCACAAACATGTATTGTATAGGAAGACATTATTCTCTGAATGGGATATGGGTGCCAATTTGTGGTTTAGTACACTAGGGATGGGTCTTGGATCATGGTTGGGAAGAAATTGAGGGAATTAGGCCCTAACATAATATTCTTGAGTTAATATGTCATGATTAATTCCATCAACCATAACAAATATTTGTTGAAGTGGATCTTTCGCATACAAGTTGGATATGTAGAAATTAAATATTTTTTGCACAGTGGCATGGGTCTCAAGTCCTTGACTAGAGTCATGGGAAGAAAACAATACTAGCTAGTAAGTTGTCACTATGTATTGTAGTAAAGGAACAATGAGCAAAACATAAATACATTAAGTATAGGTTAGAGGAACAAGAAAAACTAGATGAATATAGGTTATGGTAAATGATCCACCAAGTCATGGCAAAGGTAAAAATGAAGAGATAATGTGAGAACCTTAAAGAAATAGGAGTTTGAAGAAAGACAACTAGTCTTTCTATACAACAACAACAAAAAAGATCAGGTGGAGAAACTGAATTACATGTGGCTCAGACCCTATCATTTGATGAAATTATATGAAAATTTCTCAATGGATCTTGAATTTATAGGAATACTTCCCTATGCTAGAAGAATTAACACATCTTCATAAATGATAGATGTAAGTGAAAGGGGAAGGACACCCAAAAAAAACCCTACCATGCCATGTTGACACTAGTCCAACACATGTGTAAATATATCAATTATCAAGCATACAATATGACATAAATTAGAGGAAAAAAAGGAACAAATTGAAGACTGGAAGGAATTACCCAAAAATAACACATGACTCCAAGAAGCCAACATATCAAGTAATTATTTAATGAGGAATCTAAATAATTGGAACCTATAGAGCAACCAAGCATCCACTATGCAGGATCTCCAAGACCTAACATCCACTCTACTGATCAACCGGTTGAAGAAGGCTTGAAAAGAGTTCAAATCTAAAATATTAGGCCTTACCAACTTCAAAAGATTGAAGAGCTCTTTAAAATTGTTCTGAAAAAGGGTTCATGATAATAACACCCGTCTCATCCTATGTATTTGGGAAAGAACATGGAGTATGTTGGTGTCCTTATTGCGTGGGAAATGCCCTTCATCTAAAACCAGCATTCCTGGTCCCTAAAGTAGAATTTGTTGGCAAGATTCACCCAATGGTTCAAATTAAACACTTCATATTCTAAGGGTTTATTAAACATGATAAGATGAAAGACACTAGGGAGTTGATTCAACAATGTGGTCACTACAATTTGGGAATTATTGGGTTAGGTTCGAGTTGCTTTCTAATATGAGGTTTCTATAATAAAATACCTTAAAGAAGAAATCCATAACATTTGGCAGAATTCTGGCAAACCCCTGTTGTCGCTACAATTTGGAAAATACTGGGTTAGGTTCAAGTTTCTTTCTAACCTAGGGCTTTTATAATGATCTTGAATGATCTAGGGGTTAGGTTCGAGTTTCTTGCTTATAACAAAATAGGGCTTGGAGATCCTGCTCGAGGCAGCGACCGATTTTCATCCTTCTCCACCGGGCCTAACATACATGGGAGCAGAAAAACTCTATCTATCATGGCTATGGGGGAACTCAAATCCTTCTCTAAACCTCCCTTAAGCATCTCATTTCGGTGGGGTCGGCTTAATAGCTTATTTGGGAATTGGTTGCTAAGATAACTCAAATAAAAACAACCAAACCGGTTTGAATTGAACCAAATGTGGTGGGTTTGTCCACTAATTGTAACGCTCAAACTGGCTAGACTTCAGAATCCATATAAGCCAATATGGGTCAAATGCGGGTCAAATGAAACTCTCAAATGCAACTCTATTTTTACCCCTATTAACTCTATTTTCTTGGGTGATGATCAATTAGGGTAACCTGCTCTAATAGCCTCTACCTTTCCTCTATTGGCTAAGAAACCTTGGAGATTTGGAGAATTGTCTTAAAAATTTTAAAATAGACATGAATTAGGGCACGGTACTCACAATTTTGGGATGCATTGTCTCGACTGACAATTGGCCTCCTTGTCCGCTACAAAACCACAATCCACTCTCCTTGGTCTTCGTGGGTCCAAATCATTGCTCCCACTGTTCAAATCGTTGCTCCCATTGATATTATTCTCTGGCCAAGTTACTCAGAACATCACTGATAATTGAACGACAAGCACCCGACGAGATGCACAGAGGAAGAAGCTTTCTCGTGAAGCTGAAATGAAAATAGAGCGACAGGTAGTTTTTTTTATTGTTTTATGTTTATGTTTATTTATTTATATATATTGTTTTATGTTTTATTTTATTTATTTATTTATGCTTTCGACGAGATGCACAGAGGAAGAAGCTTTCTCATGAAGCTGAAATGAAAATAGCGC
>LPNX010102044.1:4427-82788 GCA_001517045.1 Pseudotsuga menziesii | reverse complement strand
CACACACACACACACATATATATATATATATATATATATATATATATACATATACATATATATATATATATATTAATTTAATGTTTTAAAATATTTATATGCTACAAATATTTATAACTAACATATTAATAAAAAATATAAAACAATAATCTTCACACTAATCTTCACACTACGATGATGATGACGACGATGATGAAGATGATGATGATGATGATGATGATGACGACGACGACGACGATGATGATAATTATGACTTTGATGACGACGATGACAATGATGATGATGATGACAATGATCATGAGGATAACGATGTCATCTTCATTGATTATGATGAAGATGATGTTGTTGGTGATGAAGATGATGATGATGACGGCGACGACGACGACGATGATGATAATTATGATTTTGATGACGACGACGACGATAATTATGATTTTGATGACGACGATGACAATGATAATGATGATGACAATGATCATGAGTATAACGATGTCATCTTCATCGATTATGATGAAGATGATGATGTTGGTGATGATTATGTTGATGAGGATGATGATGATGATGATGATGGTCATGATGATGAAAACAACGACGACGACGACGATGATGATGAAGATGATGATGAGGGTGATTATGATGATGATGATTATGATGATTATTATGATGATTATGATGATTATGATGATGATGATGATTATATATGATGAAGATGATGATGATGTTGATGATGATGATGAGGATGGTGAGGATGACGACAATGATGATCCACATGATGATGATGTCCGTAACTCTTTTTAAAAAGAAATAAGATAAAAGAATAGGTCTAATTAAATATTTACCTTTCATTATATTTCATCGTTGATGATGACGACGATGATGATGAAGACGATGACGATGCTACAGATGATGATGACGATGATGTGAAGTGATTAATTTGATCTAGGTTTAATTTTAATGATGATGATGGTGATGAAGATGATGATGATGATGATGATGATGATGACGACGATGATGACGACGACGATGATGACAATGATGATGATAATTATGATTTTGATGACAATGACGACAATGATGATGATAATTATGATTTAGATGACGACGATGATAATGATAATGATGATGGCAATGATCATGAGGATAACGATGTCATCTTCATCGATTATGATGAAGATGATGATGTCGATGATGATTATGTTGATGAGGATGATGATGATGATGATGGTCATGATGATGAAGATGACGATGACGACGACGATGATGATGATGGTGATGATTATGATGACGACAACGATGATGATGATGTTGATGATGATGATGAGGATGGTGAGGATGATTATGATGGTGATGATTATGATGATGATGATGATTATGATGTTGATGATGATTATATATGATGAAGATGATGATGATGACGATGATGACGATGTTGATGATGATGATAAGGATGGTGAGGATGATGACGATGATGATTCACATGATGATGATGATGACGACGATGATGTCCGTAACTCTTTTTAAAAAGAAATAAGACAAAAGAACAGGTCTAATTAAATATTTACCTTTCATTATATTTCATCGTTGATGATGACAACGACAATGATGATGAAGCTACAGATGACGATGACGATGATATGAATTAATTAATTTGATCTAGGTATAATTTTAATGATGATGATGGCGATGAAGATGATGATGACGATGACGATGATGATGATGATGATGAAGATGATGACGACGACAATGATGACGACGACGACAACGACGACGACGATAATTATGATTTTGATGACGACGATGACAATGATAATGATGATGACAATGATCATGAAGATAATGATGTCATCTTCATCGATTATGATGAAGATGATGATTATGTTGATGAGGATGATGATGATGATGATGGTCATGATGACAAAGACGACGATGAAGATGATGATGATGGTCATGATGACAAAGATGACGATGACGACGATGACGATGATGATGATGATGAGGGTGATGATGATGATGATGATTATGATGATGACACCGATATTGATGGTGATGATGATGAAGACGATGATGATGAAGATGAAGATGAAGATGATGATGATGAAGATAATGATAAAGATGAATATGTTTGATGATGAAGACGACGATGAAGATGATGATGACGATGATGATCAACATGAGGACTATGGTGATGGTGATGATGTTAGTAACTCTTTAAAAAAAATAAGATAAAAGAATAGGTCTAATTAGATATTTACCTTTCATTAATTATATTTTATCGTCTTCTTCATCCAAGTCATCATCTGTATCATCATATCCAGAGTCAACATTGTAAGGGTTGGCCATATCATCATCTTCATCATCATCATCAGTTATGCTCATCGTGTCATCGTTGATATAACTTTCATAAGCATTGTTTGCTAAATCATCGGATTCAACTGTTTCTTGGAGTACATCTTATGTTGGATCATCATCATCACCTAACTCATGTTGATCATGCCCTGCGTCATCATATCCTTCTTCTAGAGAATCCTCTTCATTAGCATCGTCTAGGTTATACTTTACCGGCCTTCCCCTTGGATCGTGTCTCACAACAAATGACCAGCTCGCTTTACCTAGAACCTCTGAGTAAAATACCTGTTCACATTGGCTTGGAACAACATAGAGCTCTGTTCGTAGCTCAAAAAACCTTGTGTTTACCATGGTAAATCCATTATCATGTTCAATAATAGTTCTGTTGGGATCACGTTGATTCAATCATAACCTATACAATTTGACAATGAATAGAACTACCTTAAAGGATTTAAAGTCACACTGTATAATATCTTCCAAATACCCATAGTATCGATTTTCTAAGACTTATGGATGTCTGTCAATTTTAGATGAAACATTGGTAACCTCAAAGACAACAGATATCCCATAATATAATGTTTTCTTTGTTTCATCCATTTTTTTGATCCGATATCTACCTCCATTGCAGACCATAGCCTTATGGTGTTTTACCTATAATAAGCAATACACGAAAAGATTACACAACCATTCAGTCCTTATGCAACAATACATGGAAAAGAAGAACATGTACGTCAAAATGTAATTTGCAAAATAAAATATTTAGAGGGATTGATTAATTTTATGCTTTCCATTTTATCTTTTACACCATATGCCAAATCAATTTCCCTTTCTGTTAGATTTCTATCTCCATTGCGTTGTGCTGCTTTTACCAATGAAGTCACACCTTCCCATGATATTCCATGACCCGATTGTTCGTATCGTTCAATCCATAACTTGATCCAGTCAAGATGGTTTGCGATGTATAAATGAATTGCATCCCATTCTCGACCAACTGTTTAATGACAATAACCATTAAAATGAAAGAAAGGTGTAAATCTCCTGAACAAAGTATATGCTCTTAATTGAAGCAATTATAACTAGAAAATACAATTAGAATATGAATGATATAATAAACATCCACTAGCTAATAATTACCTTTCAACTTCCTCAATCTACCTTTCCCCTTCAGTTGCTCCCCTTCAAATTTGTTATTGGAGTCTAGATCACAAATGCGACGTAAATTGAGCTTTGATGCTAAAATAGGAAGATATTCACTAACATACAACTTGTTTTGGTATACTGTATACCCTTCCATCATAGAAACCTCAACATGTGCTCGTTGTCTCACCAAACCCTTCATAAATTTCAAGTGCCTCTCAAGCATCCACATGGACCTTGAGTGCACAGGTCCACACAACTCAATCTCCTCAACTTGGTGTATGAGGTAGTGTTCCTGTGCATTGAAAAATGCCAATGGTAGATGCTTCTGCATTTCACACATGAGACGAGGAATTTCTCTCCTCCAATACTTTATATCTTCTTTATGGATTTATTTAGATGTCAACCATCTACAAGTGACGCAAACCAATAACGATATGTAACAAAAAAAACATTAAATTACAATATATGCTGAAATAATGCACAAAAAAATATATAAATTATACGTAGAATTAAAGAAACACTAAGCACATGCAAGTAATCGCTAGTTACCTCATGTATTTACCAAGATTATATATAACTTGTTTGACATTGTTGTCGACGTTGTCCGGGAGAGAGAGAGGTAGAACATACTGTATCAATATACAAACCACGCCATTTATTAAACAAAGAGTATACAAACAAGAAAAAAATATATACTCAGTAAAATGAATTTTATTTTTATATGGACATAACAATAATAATTACCTTGATGAAGACATGCCAATCATGTGTTTTGATCCCAACAAAATCACCTTTTTTGGTTATGATATTCTTCAAGTTCGCACAAAATCCAGTGGGAAATTTAATTTTCCGCATTACTTCTTTGACAACATTGCTTTGTTGCTCTGTAAACATCCATGGAATTGAGTTTATATTAACTTGTTCTCCGTTGCTATGAAATTGGATGACGTCTTTCATTGCATGGTTGCTTTCTTGAATGTCTTTGCAAGCTTTCACAACTTTATCTTTCTCCCTCCGTAGCTCCAGTAGTCGCCATAAGGTTTCAGTAACATTCTTTCCAATATGCATTGTATCAAACAAATGAGAAATTTGTAGGTGCTCATAGTAGGGCAACCTGCTGAATTGAATAGGATAACTTTTCATTCCTCGTGGAAGCCCATTAATGCCTTCATGATCACGATGGACATCATGAATATTAGTTTATAAATAAATTACATCATAAATCAAATATGGTCACTACAGTAAACAACTCACAATAAAAATTAAAATACATAACAATTCATATATGATGATCCATATGTACCATAATGACGATTTCTATTGTATTGCATCTTCCAAAGGTGAGGTGTCATTCTCCGTGGTTTTAATGCAGTCTTCTGCTTCCCATTGAAAAGATTATTTTCAGTTGTTCTATACCTGTGATTCTTAGAGAGGAAATGCCTATACTCATCAAACACCTCCTTTCTTAAGATTTTTGAACGACGAGATTTTATCTTAGGACCACAAACTGGACATGCAGATTTACCCTTTGTCTGAAGACCTACAATATTTAGATATGGAATATCTATGTCAAATATATTCATATATAAAATATTCTAACTACTCCATATAATTAAATGCAATTAAATTGGAACTTAAAATTACAAACCACAAAATGAATTTAACCTAGGGACATCGTGCATTGTTCATACAACCATTGCATAGAACTGAAATTGCCTTTGTCGTATTGGTCTAGATACGTCATACATAGTGATGCCATTCCATAACTTTAGTAGCTCATCTATAAGAGGTTTGATGTATACATTCATATCTTTGACTTGGAACTTACCTGATTGATTTGAAGTACATATACAATATATCATTATGAGAACCATTAAGACATATATACCATGCACAAGAGTAAAATAATAGACCTATATATGAAATTAGGAAACATAGTACGACAAATGAGATGCCACAACTACATTATAAATAAAATAGTTGTAGACAAAAAAACCTGGAATAATCATCGACAACATTATGTGCTCCCTCTTTATTGACAACCATGGAGGAATGTTATTGTTGATAACAAAAATAGGCCACACCGTGTAGATGGATTTCATCTGTGCAAATGGATTAACACCATCTGCTGCCAAAGAAATCCTAAGATTATGTGGTCCTTCTTTAAAGTGAGGCCACTTTTCCTCCATATCTCTAAAAGCAGAACCATCCGCAGGCATTCAGATAACATCATCTTGACTTCTGTTCCTGGCATGGTAATCCATAAATTGTGCTATGTTTTTGCACCTGAACAGTTGTTGAAAACGTGGAATAATGGGAATATACCGAAGAACCTTTTGAGGCACCTTTTTTGTTACTTTATCTGTACGATATCTACTTACATGACATTCCGGACATTCTGTTGCAAATTCATGCTGATTATAATATATAACATGGTCATCGGGGCATGCATGAATTGCTTCATAATGCATTCCAATCTCTTTCATCATGAAAGATAAATCTCGATATGTGCGAGGTAAAATATTTGATGGTGGTAACAAAAATTCAGCTATCAAGCTACAAAAAAATAAAAAATAGTTAATGTAATAAATAAATAATATTAACGAAACACGCTTCATCCGTACGATGATAAATAATGAGCTAACAATACAATTATTAGAGGAATACAGATAAACTTTATCATGATCCTATATATGTGATGTATTATTTTACATACCTTAGCATCCGTGTGATTGCAATGTTTGAAAGACCATTCGTAACCTTCAAGTTCATTATCAACAATACAATAGAGAGAAGATTTGTTTTGGATCCTCCATAAAGGGGTTCATATGCCTTATCGAGAAGAGGTATATCATGAACATCATCAAATTCATCATCATTTTCATTATCAACGTCATCGTCATCATCCATTCTAACATTAAATGAATCATGGATTAATGTATTTGTACCATCATCTTCAATTGCATTATCAGTATGATCATCTTGTTCAATATGATCATTCATTTGTTCTCCATTAAACATACACGCTCCATGATCCTGATCCTAAACTTGTTCTGAAAGCACTTCCTCTGGATGATATGTTGTAGGGTGTCTTTCCTTTAATATAAATACATGGAACATCAATAGATATGCATTAATATATGAAAAATAAAAATAATATATACAATTACCAAAACAAAGAATATAATAAACTTTATAATGCTAAACCTACAAATGGATGATATTCGTTCCCCCCCTCAGCGTGTCCATGTTCCCTGCAATGTTTTGTGGCTGTTGAGATCAATATTCTTCTCCTCTTAAATCCCCTGCATTGAGTACACAGACAATAACATTTGCCATCACCCCTTCATTTCGCTGCATCCCATAGTCTAGCAAGCAATTGTCGGTTGTCTTCGTTTGGATCTAGAATATTTCTATTTGACATTTTGTCACAAACTTCGTGAATGAATATAACCGGTTGTTTAAAAAAATCAAGTTCCATGCATCAACATTTTGTCAAATGGAGAGAAGAAGAATAAAAAAATCCTGGCAACTTTCTGTTGAAGAAAAAAAAAATTCCCACAACTGCCCGTTGAAGAATAAAACAATTCCTGAAAACGTCCGTCGAGGAACAAAAAAATTTCGCAAATCATAGGTCAAGGAACAAAAAATTTTGCAAATTGTCTGTCGCTTCTACAACAAACATGTCGAAATGTTTAAAAAAATTTATATTTATAATGGCCCGACGTTGGATATTCGACACCTTAAACATAGTTACCGTTGAAAATATGGGACCAAAAATTTCAAATCTTTCAAATCTTACATTATTCTAAAAAAAAGAAGCTACACATACCGTCGGATATTCGACACTATTGGGTTGAAAAACTGACACTCTCGGGTCAGATATTCGACACTCCTGGGTTGACATACCATCAGATAATCGACACTATACTGTCGGATATTCGACACTCCCGGGTCAGATATTTGACACTCTGGTGAGTCGAATATCCGACACCTTATGTGTCGGATATTCGACGACGCTATTAAAATTTCCTAATCGTCGTTCTTCTCAATGATTGTTGTCTGACAAATCCACACGAAATGTCGGATGACGTCAGATTTCGGGTTCAAATCCTGTTGTGAGTATTATTCATAAGGTAATTAATGATTTTAATAGGTTAAATTAAGGCATAGGTCTAAGTTATATTATTTTAATAAAAAAAATAGGTGGAATCCTTCATTGAGTGATTAGAGTGAAGGATTTTTATGGTTAGACAAGGCACATTTGTCTTGAGCTTAACTGATTTAAATACTTGTAATGTATCTTTATTTGTATTGTTGTATGAATTATATAAAAATAAACATATACAAAATATCCACATGTCAATAATAAACCAACAAACAATGATAGAAGCATTTGGTTTTATGTGATGAGAAATGGAGCTTAGGGTTTTGCAGGTTGGCTTTAGGTTGGAATGCCTGGCTTTCTTGCTGCACTGACCTTCGATTGGCTCATTTTTTTTTTGTCGCATTTTCCTTTTCCATGGAGTTTAGTTCTCTTTTTGGAGGACTTAGTACCAACCATGTTAGAAAAGTGGGAAGTCCTGTGACCCTTCTTGCATCAATTTTCCTTTGGTTTTCTTTTTCCATTTTTTAATATTTGTTTCCTTTTTCTTAGGTTTTCTATGAACTGAGTTACTTTGTGGTCTATGTTTTTAGGCATCTTTAGTTTGCAAGTTTGTCTAGATGCTTTTTTAACCCTAGTTCTAAGGGCATGTTTAAAGTCCCATCAAGGGCTTAAGGCACATAATGTGTTGCTGCCAAATGTTATTCTGTCATCTGACAAGGGGCCTTCTTGGGGTTCCAAACCGTATTCTCTAGCTAGACAAGACATTTCATCTCTGTCGATGGGCGAGAAGTCAAATGGTCCTGGTTTGGTTGAGCCCTTTTCTAATGGGGTCTTTGCTAATGGAGTAGGGATCCATATTTCTCTCAAGGGATTTTCTTATGTCTGGGTGAGGGGTAATCTTTTGTCCCATGGGAGAAAGATTGTGCAATAGTTGGTCAGTGATATTTCTCATAAGGTTATTAAAGAAATCATTCGTTTGATTATCATTAACAAAGGGGCTCGAGGAGTGGAGCTTGGTTTGGATGTAGTAGAGCTTCATTTTCCTCATTTATCAACCCCCATTGCTCAATTGTCTGCTTCCCATAAAGTTTGTGGTCTTAAGGCGAGGTCTCTACATCGAACCAAATCTTTCAAGGTTAAAAAATATCATTTATTCTATGTTCTTGGTAAGGATGTTAGCATGGATATAGTTACAAGTCTTTTAATGTTTTCCTTAGTCATCCAATTGGAGTACGTTAGGATGAATAGAGTTGAGATGATCATATGGGTGTCTAAGTATTGGATGTCAGATCTTAACTACCTTCTAAATGTCAAAATTCTATCGAATGCGTGGTTTTGTTTTGTCTTTATGACAGAAGAGGACCCTCCCAAAATGCTATCAAGGTATTGGGTTATTGGAAAGGGTTCTCTTGTTCTAAGTCACTGGTACTCTGGGTTTGATCCTTGTAGAGAGTGTTTACATAGGAGGCACCTTTAGCTTCTGCTAGCTAGTTTTCCCTTTCTGTTATGATCAAAATATATTTTTGTTGGTTTCACAAACCAACTTGGAAATTTTATCACATGAGATGAGAAGATGTTGACTAATGAGGATAAAAGAATGGCTTCATTTATGGTGGATTTTGATGTATCTGAAGGTCTACTGCAGGAAGTGAATATTATTTAGGGTTAATAGAGTGTTTATCATCATTTGTACTATAAGAACATCCCATTTTGATACTTTATCCGTCGGTAAATGAGACATTTAGGGCAGAACTATCCAGGAATTTCTAAAGCTAATATTGAGGATGATTCCGATGAAAATATTGAAGGTGTCTCGATGCCCAAAGGGGTATGTGAATCTAGTAGTGTTTATGTTATTCCTATCTCCAAGAATCTGGGTTTCCTTCCTCCTACTTCATCTCTTGAAGAAGGCATGTCACCCGTTAACTCCCCTACTCCCTATGAAGGTATTTCATATATTGAATTAAAATTTATAAAATTTGTTGAGAATGATTTCGATAAAAGGTATTAGTTTGTTGCTTTTGAGGAGGATTGTGAGTGTTCTCATGTTGTTCTAGAGAATTATTCTATAATTCATTAAGAATCCCTTGTGTCAGATGAAATTTTTGGATCCCTCTCTGGTAGGTTTTCTCCTTTGATAGAAAAATGTGTTTCATGTTAATTATGTAGAGATGGTATCTTCTAAGGTCATTCATAAAAATTCTGATTATTTTTTTAGAGGAATGATGAGGATTCCCCCCCTTTATGTGGTCATAAGAGTCTAGAGTCTATGTCGGGCTTGGGACTTAGTGGCGGATCTAAACCCTTAAACTTTTTTGGATCTCCTCCTTCTTTTAAAGAAGCAACCTCTTTGATTCCCTTACCAATGTACTCTTCTAAACCTTATAATAGCCCTAGCATATTTCCTATCAGCTTTGTTAGACATTAGAATGTCACTATTTGTGTTGAGAATAGGAAAAAAGGAAACAATAAGTTGAATGGGAATGCTGAGGGTAATTTGTTTTTAGAGAATTGCATCCCTATGTCGACCAAATCAGAAAATGCCTCCAAAGCCATTTCTCTTTGCAATAGTTATGTTCCTCCTCATGAACCCCAAGCCCTTAGAACACATGAGAGCTTGAAGGAGGGTTTTTAATATTAATTTTATCTTTCAATATTAGGGGTTTATGGGGAACCCCTAAGATGTGAGACTTGAAGAAATTCATTGTCTCTATTAATCCTGAAATTATTTGATTCAAGAAATTATGTCTTCATCCCTAAAAGCCTGTGAATATTTCTTAGAAATTTTGCCAGACTGGGAGGTTTCTACTTTGGAATCGTGATGTTAGTTTGGGGGATTATTATCAATATAGAATCCTAAGTATGCTAAGTTTAAATCCTATAAAACCTCTACAAGAATGTTGGTGGTGGGGAATTTCAAGGGTTTGATTCAGGAAGTGAATATTATCAACTTTTATGGGCCCTATAAAGAAAGGAAATCTTTATGGGATTCAGTGGTTTCTAGTATAACTTTTAGTGTGCCTAATATTATTATAGCTATTGACCTCAACCTTACTCTAGATTCTACTAATATTTGGGGGAACTCCTCAAAACTTAATCTACTTACTATTTTTTTTAAGAACCTATTTAAGGATCATAATATGTTGGATGTTGTTCCTTCAAAGCTTAGCCCAACTTGGAAGAATGGAAGATCTAGATGTGAAGGTTTAAGTAAAAGATTGGATAGATTCTTGATGTCTAAAGAGTTTGTTGGTGACTTGTCCATGCTCAAGTCTTGGATTTATCCTTCTTCTATTTCATAGCATGATCTTATTTGCTTGGAATTGGATGGGAAGAATTTTGATTCACATCACCCTTTTAAATTTAATCACATGTGCATTCAAGATGAGGATTTTTTCCAATTGGTTATAAGTTGTTGGAAAGACATAATCACTAATGGGGAGGATAATGTTGTGTATCGGTTTTGTATAAAGATGAAAGGTTTGAAGAAATCAATGAGTAGGTAGAAAAATAAAAAGTAACAAAAATTACAACCCCATGAGGATCTTGTGGAGATTGAAGAGATTCTTGCAAAAATTTATGAGGATAATCAAGTTGGTTCTTTTTCTAAGGAAGACAAAACAATTATTTCAAAGTTGGAGAAGAATAAAGAAAACTTCATAGAGAAGGAATAAGAAGAGTGGATATTAAAAAGCGGTGAAATTTGGATTGCTCAGGGTGATGATAATATTAAATTCTTCCATAGATACGTTAATCACAGGAAAAATATCAATGTTGTTTGGGATTTGAAAAATGATGTATGTCAATATGATACATGTAAAATATTAGAGGAGAAGCGAGGCTTGAAAATTTTTCTCTAAGAATTTTTCTTCTTCTTTTGTTCTACGTGGTTTTCCTAGCCTTCTGGTTTCGTGGAGCTTGGACTCCTTCCAGCTCCTCTCCTTGGAGAAATCCATCTAGACTGCCTGATTGTTGATCTTTGCAAGAGTGGACGTTGCTATTTTGTAGGCCTTTGTGGAGTAAGGGATATTGACTCTCAGTCCTATCCATTTCTCTCCTTGAGAAGGAGGTTTCAAGGAGGCTGTAGCTCTCCGGTCTCAAATAGAGATTCAAACTTCAAGATAATCTAGATCTCTCGTTTGGAGGTTGTTGTTGCACTAAAATTTGGACCTAGTTCTTTTCTTATGGAGTCTGGACTCCTTCCAGATCCATGTGATCAGTCTGCTAGGTCTTTGGTGGTTGATTTTTTTTTGGTGCAGAGGAAGGATCATTTGGTGGGAGATGTTGGAGCTTCTCAGTCCTGAAGTGAAGTTCAACCATTGGTTGCTTGGCTTGTTTATTGATCATGTTCGCTGGTTTTTTAGGACTTTTTCCTTTTCTTTTGTAGGTATCTTGGACCTACGTTGGAGCTAAGGAGACTCTGTCTGTGGTGTCTTCAGGTCTTTTTCCTTTTGAGTTCTTGCTAGTCTGTATTGGTGGTTGTCCTCATGGATTCTGGAGGGGTCCCTCCGCTCCCTCTCCCTCTCGACGTGGAAGCTTTCAAGAGGTTGATTGCTTACTGTGGTAAGAGGAAAGGGGGGGCATTAGAGGAAATTTCACCTCAAAATGGGCCTGCTAAAAAAAATTAATAAAATAATAAAATAATATTTATTAATTTTGGAGGAAGAAAAGAAAAAAACTATTTTTTTTGTTTGTATTTTCGACATATCTCCCCGTGTTTTTACTCAAATTTTGATCGGGAGATCTTGTTGGATGAGGAATTAAATTCCACATCCAACGAGTACCCACTCGGCATACTTTTGACAGACCCCGCTACCCCAAAAACAAGAAATACCTAAAAAAATGTGATGATGATGTCATCATCATGTTTTTCAAGTATTTCTTGTTTTTCAGGTAGCGGGGTCTGTCAAAAGTATGCCAAGTGTGTACTCGTTGTATGCATAATTTAATTCCACATCCAACAAGCTCTACCGATCGAAATTTGAGTAAAAACACGGGGAGATATGTCGAAAATACAAACAAAAAAGTAGTTTTTTTAATGATACCTATCCCCAAATTTATATTAAAAAAGTGTTTAAGACCTATACGATATTTCAAATTTAAAGAAATTTCATTGGCTAACACATGATGACATGGAATTTGAGTTAAAGTTAAAAGGCCCATTTTGAGTTGAAATTTCCTCTAATGTATCTCATAAGTTTGTCAAGAAAGTCATAGATCCCGTTGGTAGAGTTCTCTGTTGAACGGACCTATCGATCGACATTAAATCTTGCTGATTGGAGGTTCATCAGTCAATTCACTGGCCTCTGGCCCTCTCCAAAGGCAATTGAAGGATGGGTGCAGAGGAGCTGGAAGCCACTAGTCTCAAATGATATTCGTAGTCATTTTGTAGGAAGAGGTTTCTTTGTGTTTGTTTTTGAATCTGCAGAGGATAGAGACTTGATCTTTCGAAATGGCCCATACTTCATGGGGCCTCAGGGGCTTTACCTGAAAAAGTGGACCCCTGATTTTGATCCTTTCCAGCATGTCCCATCTGCCATCCCTGTTTGGTAAGATTACCCTTTATTCCTTTGCATTGATGGAATACTGAATCCTTGGAAATCATTAGGAACAAGCTTGGCAGATACATCGACAGGGCTGAAAGGAAAGATCAATTTTCTTGCGCAAGAATTTGTGTAGAAATTTACCTGGAGATTGGCCTGCCTAAAGCAATTCAATTAATAGTTGTAGATTGGTCTTATATACAGGAGTTGGATTATGAGCAAATTCCGTTTAAATGTAGATTTTTCCATGGCTACGACCATTTCTCTCGAAACTGCAAAAAAAAATTGAAGAGGCCAATCCTAATGAGAAAGAAGATCAATGGATGTCCAAAAATAAGGAAATACCACTCAGGGTCCTAGAAAGAAAGGAAAATAAAGTAAATCTATGATAGGCGACTCTGCTGCTGGGTCAAATCCTATTTTATCTCAGGTTGTTTCCATTCCCAAGGCTCCACCCAATCCTTTTGTTGTCCTAAGTTCCTTTGAAGCTATCCTTGAAGAAGGCGAATTGCAACAAACTGAAGTGAATGAGCTTGACTTTGAAGAAAATACCATTTCAAAGGATCTAACTAGCCCATCTTTCTTAGCTCCTCCCTCAGAAGGTGGCTCCCCTCACTCTTCTCCTGGTGATGCTAGCTCTCCTCCTTCTTATGTAGATATTGCTCAGAAGAAACATGGTGCTAGCACTGGCTCTTCAGATGATGACTCTTTTGAGCAACTTTCCAAAAAAACTGGTAGAAAGTCCAAGAAGGAGATAAGGGAAGAAGAGGCTGAAAGGCTTAAGACTCGAGGAATTCAGGCCACAATTAAAATGTCCTACATGAGGAATAAGAGAAACAGGCTCCATACAGGAGTAATTACTCCCTCTCCATTAGGTAAGTAATGCAGATTACCTCTTGGAATTGTAGGGGATTAGGGAACCCAATGAAAGCTGAAGTTGTTAAAGACTTAATGAAATTGGCTCCTTCTGAAATCCTATTGCTCCAAGAGACCAAAATTGAGGAGGATGATGTCCTTCTCATAAGTAAAAATAAATGAAAGTTGAATTCTGGCAAAGCTGTCGGCACCAGAGGTTCATGTGGGGGACTAGCTACACTATGGTGTGAAGAGAATTTCCAGTTAAAAAAAGAGCACGCCACTCAGCACTGGATCTTTTCAGAGATTTTTCATTACACCAGTAAGATCACTTATGCCCTCTTTAATCTCTATGTTCCAGTCAATTATATGGAAAAAAAAGAATGCTGGCAGTCGATATCAAATTTTCTTGAGCTCAATTCTCTAGCAAATATAATTATAGCAAGTGACCTCAATATTACACTAGATCCAAATGAGAAAAAAGGAGGTCTACGTGGAAAATATCATATGCATGATACTGTGGAGGATTTGATCCAAGTTTGGGACTTGAATGACTTAAAACCTAATCTTGGGTGTTTCACGTGGTCCAATCATAGAGTGGGGGGCGCTAGCATTTTTTCCAGGCTAGATCGTTTTCTAGTTCACAGTTCTCTACTGGATAGTAAGTTGATTATCTCAACTAAAATTCTTCCTAAGTTTGCATCAGACCATCACCCAATTACTTTGCAGTTTGAAATATAAGAGGAACTCGACCCTATTCCATTCAGATTCAACCCTCTCTGGCTTGAACATGATGGGTTTATGGACATCGTTTCTTAGGCGTGGTCCCTATATGCAGACGACTCTCCCAGTTTTTTCTGTGAACACAAGTTGAAACAAACCAAGTTCTCGTTAAAGAATTGGATTAAAATGCCTCTCCTTACTCCATTGACTAACAGGAATGATAGTGTGGCAGAGCTTTCTACTTTGCAATTTGAATTGGAAAATAATTAAATGACCACCTCTCACATCGCCCTGGAACATCTTGCTCAGCTTAAAACTAAACATTCTTTGAGGCAAGAGGAGGAGCATCTTAGGTTGAAGTCAAGAAGCCTCTAGCTGAAGGCGGGGGATAAGAACTCTTCATTCTTACATCGTCAGTGTAGGGCTAGGCTCTCCCAAAATCACATTTCAAAAATCTCTGATGATGAAGGGATCATCATTAAAGGCCAAGATCTTCTTAAGAAATCAGCTAGCAAGCATTTTCAGTTGTTGTTTCAAGATGATGGATGTTCTGATGAGGAAGTGTCTTCTGAATTTCTGAATAATGTTCCTTCTCTGGTTAGTAGTGAGGACAAATTTGATCTAATGAAGCCTTTCTCAGAAATGGAAATTGTTGAAGTCATTTGGGCAATGGAGTCTGATAAAGCTCCTGGGCCAGACTGCTTCTTGATCCATTTTTATAAAGTCTGTTGGCCCATCATCAAATCTGATCTGTTGTGTATGATTTTTGCCTCCTAGAAAAATGAAAAAATTGGGTGGGTGTACCAGCTCTACATTCCTTACCCTCATCCCTAAAGAATTCAATCCTTCTTCCTTCGATAGGTTCCAGCCTATCTCTTTGTGTAATGCTTCTTATAAAATAATAGCCAAGATTTAAGCTAATAGATTAAAGCCATTGCTTGGTAAGATGATCTCTCCCCTTCAAGGGGTTTCGTTAAAGGTATACATCTAGTGGATAATGTTATCCAAGTACAAGAAACTTTGCATTCAAGTTTATTAAGGAAAGAGAAAGGCATGATAATAAAGCTAGATATGAAGAATGCTTTTGAACGAGTTAAGATTCCTTTCCTTTATGATGTTTTTCTATCTTTTGGTTTTTGCTCTGAATTTGCAACCTTGATCAAAGCATGTACAGACAAGCCTTGGATTGCACCATTAGTAAATGGTAGACACACTGATTTATTTAAAGCCACCAGAGGCCTTCGTCAAGGTTGTCCAATGTCTCCCTTCCTGTACATCTTGATGGCTGAAACCCTCAGCAGAAAGCTCTCAGCTAAAAAAGAAGCTGGGTATATCCCGAGAATTAAGATTGCTAGGGGTATTGATCCAATCAACCATTCTCTTTTCGTAGATGACTCTCTTCTCCTAGGAGGGGCCTCTATGAAAATTGCTCGGGCCTTCAATGTGATACTCAAAAATTTCTGCCAAAGCTCAGGAGCCTTGATAAATAAAAATAAAAGTACAGTTTACGGATGAAATGTAGATCAATTGGCCCTTCTTCGGATTTCAGAATTCTTTGGCTTCCCTAGATTTGTCAAGTGGGAAAAGATCAAGTATTTGGGGCTTCCCTTAACTCTTGGTTCGTCCCCTCCTTCTCTTTGGCTTGATGTGTTGGCCAAGTTAAAGGCAAAAATCACCTCTTGGGGTGGTCAGTGGCTTACTAAGTCCAGGAAATTGATCTTGATTAAATCAGTCCTCTCAGCATTTCCTGTTTTCCAGTCAACTCTACTTCTTGCCCCAAAGTCCATCTCAGCTCAGATAACTAAAATTTTGAGAGTTTTTTTTATGGAATGGAGGGAAAGGTGGACAAAATAAGATGCATTTGGTGAGATGGGAGGCACTCAAGCGTCCCACTTCAGAAGGTGGATTACAAATTCACTATCCTGGTCTTGCTAATTTGGCAATGACCTGCAAATTGATTTGGCAGTTATTTGTGGATCCAAAGCACCCTGCAAGCAGAATTTTTAGGATGAAGTATCTGCAAGGTGGCTCTTTAAGAAATATCTCTTTTGCCAATACTCTTTCTGGCTCAGCTATTTGGAATTCATGCAGGAAAGGGTTTGAATTTTTCATTAAACATCTTTATAGAGTCCCAGGTAATGGGACGAGGACCCTTCTCTGGGAAGATACTATCTCTGGTACTCCTCCTCTTTCCTCTGTCCCTCCATTATTTGAGTTAATGAACTGGTAAAAAAATAAAGGTCTGTTACGCCTGGCAGACATTTGTATTTGGGATAATGAAGGTAATTGGGCAGGATGGTTTTTTCCAAATCTCCCATTTCAATTTAATTCCCCAAAAATGGTGCTGGTCTCTTATCTCTTTGGCCTAGCTCCAGTTCACTCTTCACAAAAAGATCGTTGTGTTAGGGTCTAGATGGTTTTTATTCTGCAGCTAAAGCTCTCAAGTTTCTTCAACCAGCTCACAAGTCCTCCTTATCTACTGCGATTTGGAAAAGCGTTTGGCATTCATCCTGCTTTCTGAAGGTAAATTTTTTTCCATGGTTGCTATTAAAAAATAAATATCTGACAGGTGATAACCTTCTTAAGTGTGGATTTAATGGCCCATTTCGATGCTATTTCTGCAAGGCAGCTCTGGAGATTGTCGACCATCTCCTGGTCGAATGTGACTTCTCCAAAAATTCATGGGCTATGGTTTTTCATGACATGCAGATAATTTTCTCTTTTCAAAGTTCATTTCAAGAATTTTATTCAATTTGGCATGATTGGCGTCCTCCAAAGCTCAATGCAGCAGTTCTGCACAAACATTGGCATTCAATTCCAAAATTCACGCTGTGGTCATTGTGGATTGCTAGGAAGAATTGCATCTTCAGTGATTAGCATCCTATTTTCTAGCTTGTTGCTTTTAAGGCATTATCGTGGTTAGTTGAATTAATTGGTCAGCCAGTGTCTTCTCTGCCAGCTTCTTTGTGGTTGGGATCTCATTCAATTGTTGTGGGGAAACCTCTTATTAAGCCTGTCTTTTCCCCTTCTTGGAGGTATCGTGGAGATAAAGATGTATTCAGCTCTTTCTGGTTGAGTACATCATCAACAACAATTTTTTTTGATGGTGACTCTAAAGGTAACCCCGGGGTCTTAGGTGTTGGTGGTTTGGTCATCTCTTCGGACAGATTGTCTTCTATTAGGTTTAGCTGGGGGCTTGCGCTTTGCGACTCAGTTGGCTGAGGATAAAGGATACAAGTCTGTTCAAATTTATGGCGACTCTGAAATATTGGTAAAAGCTTTAAATTCCTCTGACAGTCTTAAAAATTCTACCTTGATTGTAATTTTGCAGAGAATTAAGAGAATTTTGAAAGTTTTTGATAAGTCTGACTCCTTCCATATCCTCCGGGGCCTTAATAATTCTGTTGATCCTCTGGCAAACCAAGCTTGTCTCCTTCACAAGGTTTTCTTAGTATTAATGGGGAGCCTAGTTATTTTAACCCAATCCCGTAACTTTAAGCAGTGTTAAGCAGATGGATAGGGTGATTCTCTTCCTCTCTAAAATGATTTGTAAAGTCTTAGGTTCTTTCATATTTTGTAATTAGGTTGATTGGTTATTGCCAAAATAGACCTGTTCTCTTTTTTCTTAATAAAACTATTTGTTTTTGTTAAAAAAAATATGATGTATGTCATTAGGTGGATTCACAGAAAGAATTAAAAAATATGTTGTTGATTATTCCTCTAACTTGTTCAAGGATATTAAGAACGTTAACATTGTACCCTACTTGATGTGGTAAAGCTCTTTCCTTCTTTCTTCTCAGTCAAGGAAGGTATGCAAATTAGTAATCTTGTTTTTCTGGAAGAAGTGTAAGGGGTAATTAAACATTTATCTAGGGACAAAATTCCTAGACTAGATGGGTGGTCGATGGAATTTTTCAGTGTTTTTTTTATATTCTCGGGGAAGAACTTCTTGAGGTGGTTCAATTTTCCAGGTTAGAGGGGCTTATGTCTAGTGCCCTAAATTTTACTTTCATACTCTAGTGCATAAATGTGATCAGACTAATACCTTTAAATATTTTATACCAATATCCCATTATAACTTGGCCTATAAAATTATCAATGAAATAATTTCAAATAGGATTTGACCTAAGCTTGCAAAGGTGGTTTCTAAGGAACAGTTTGATTTTTTACCCAATAGACAAATACTGGATGGCATTGGTGTCACTCAAGAATGCATGCATTCAATCAAGGTGAAGAAGATGAATGCTATGATCCTTGAAATGGATTTAGCAAAGGTATATCATAATTAAATTGGGGCATGTTAAGGTTATTTCTCCTTTAGATTGGTATTTCATTGAATGTTTGCAATTGGATTAGGGATTTTGTATCCTCTACAAACTTTGGTTTCTTGGTTAATGGTTCACCTACCATTTTTTTAAGAGCTTTAGGGGTTTAAGGAAAGGGTGTCCCCTTTCTCCATTATTTTTGATGTTAGTCATTGATGTAAGAATTTAGACTTGCAAGCAATTATGTTAGATTTTCATTTAACAAATCACATCATAATAATTGCATGCATCGTGATCACTGAAAGAAAGACATACAATAGTAAACACAAAGACACAAAGATTTATCATGGGAAAACCCGACATAACTTCTTAGTAGATTCGTCAACCAAGTATAATGTCACATTGTTAACAAGAATCTTAGAGCTCTCTTACAGAAAGATAGAGGAACTCTAGGCAAACTCTAGATCAAGAGATATATGTCTTCCAAGTCTTCTACAACCCAAAACAATATTCTTCTTAGCTGGAGCGAACCTATTCCTTGAACTCTCTTATTGTGAGCATGTGTGTCAAATGAGGAGGGTGACCCCTCTATTTATACTTGTTTTCTAGGTAACTTTTCCTTATGGGGACGACTTGTCTTTTTGTGAGGATAAAACACAATATCATTTTATTTCATGAGCCAACATTACATGTTTTACAAATACAATATAACCTTGTTCTTTTTAGGGTTTACATGACAAATACAATAAGAATGTCTTCTAAAGATGAATCTTAATTCAACAATTGAAGGACTTAGCAGAATGATTGAAGCTGTTAGAAAGGAAGAAAAAATAGTAGGCATAAAATTCTCTTCTGTCCTACACATTACTCATTTACTCTTCGTAGATGATGTTGTATTTTTTGGTAAAGGTGCTATTGAAGAGTGGAGCACCTTTTATGTGATCATTTATTGTTTTTGTGCAACTTTAGGTATGGAGGTGAGATCAGAAAAATCAAATTTCTTTAAGAATTCAATTTATGAAGATATATGTTCTTAACTGGCTCATATATTTCTATATAAGGTGGTGGAGATGGATTCTGGACTGAAATACTTAGGCTATATGCTAAAGACTAATAATTACAACTCTAAAGACTGGTTATGGATGATAAAAAAGTTGAAAAAATAATTGGTAATTGGTCTTTCATATTTTTATCTCTTGGAGGAAGGCTAATATTAATTAGATATGTCTTAGTTGCAATTCATGTTTATTGGTTCTCTCTGGCTAGGGCGCCTCATAATATTTTGAAAGAGATAAGACATAAACTTTTCAACATTTTATTGTCAAGGACATATATACGTGGTAAAATTCATATGGGAAGTTGGGCTAGACTATCTCAGTAAAAAACAATGGGAGGTTGGGGCATTAAAAATCTAAGTAAATATCTCTCTTTGTTTGACAAATTTATGGAGAGTTTTATTTGGTAATGGTCTGTGGCATGAGGTTATAAAGGAAAAATATTTGAAAGGTAAACTTGTTTTATATTGGATTAGAAAGCCACATAAAAGCATAAATGGTGTTTCTTATTTTTGCAATGGATTTCTTGTAATATTTCCTTGGATTAATCAAAGGATTACCTCAAAGGTTGGAAATGGTTCCAACATCTTAATTGGAGTTGATCCTTTTATTGGTTGTAGAGAAAATTCTCTTCTTTCTAACTTTATGCTTGAATACTTAAAAAAAATTGGCTTTCATACCCTTGCTCATATCAAAAGGCCTAGATGGATGGGAAACAATGGAAAGTATTGGATTCAGGTTGAGGACTTGGGATTACAAGGGTAGTGGGGTTCTAAATGGTCTGGTTATATAAGTATTCTCAACAAAGCAAGCATTAGACTGATTGACTCTGAAGACTCCTTGGTATGGGATTGGAACAATTCCCATGGTTAGATTGATGCAAAAAATGCATATGCTCCCATTACTCAGGTTCAATGTTCCTTGGAATCCAATTGGTGGTTTACCTAACTGTGGAAGTGGAAAATACATGTAAAGTTTAAATGGCTTTTTTGGCTTTGTATGGAAAACCATATCCTTACTTAGGACAATTTGTTGAAAAGGGGACATATTGGTCCTAATATTTGTTCTCCATGCAAAAGGAAGAGTGGGTCTATTGAACATATTTTCTTTTCATGTTCCTTTGATAATCAAGTCTAATTGGAATCTGTTAGTCTTCTCCATTTGCTTGAAGAATGGGGTACTGATCTCTTTGAAGTAAATGTTGCTAACTGGACATGGAAGGTAAAACAACATAGATTTGTGTCTATATTTGTTTGCTGGTATATTTGGAATATGAGGAATAGAGTTATATTTGAATACTATTGTATTAACATTTAATTTTGTGTTATGAAGTGCTTGGGACATTATAAGGATTTTACCTTTGTTCAATTGTCGAAGAAAAGTAGATTGCTCATAGGTCCCAAAGTTTTGGAGGGAAAGGAAATTGGATTGTTTTATGTTATTGTTCAAGTTGACAAGGGGGGCTATGGTATGATTCTAAAGATCATTGAGGACCATATTTTCTAGCTAAGGTTTGGTTGTGGCAGATCTACCAACACAAACCAATACTTTTGGCTCTATTGTGTCTGCTACAATTTGGAAGACTCAATTGTATTATTTCTTTGCAGGTTTATGGAGATTCTCATACCATTGTAAATTGGTATAAGGGTGTTTACAAGATTTAGTTATTATCCTTAGATCATTGCTTCTCAAGAATAAAAAAAGGTCATGTTAGAAAACAGGTTCACAGAGCAATAACATATATACAGTTAAATCATTAAACAAGATGCAAAAACACATTTAACACATTACATAGAGACACAGATATAATGTGGTTCAGCCAAGAGATGGGATACGTCCACACATAAATTGCCAGTCCTTTTATTAGCATCTAGAAAGATGAAGGGATACAACCTGCAGCAACTCCACTGCACTTCCTCTTCACACTCGCACAATCTCTCTCACACAATCACATAGATTGTTTACAATACAATACAATACAATACCATACCATACACAACAATATTATAATGATTTTCTTTTATAGGGGAAATACCATGGGAAAATACTACAGTAACCCAATACCATGGGTCCACAAAACTGTTGGCCAACAAACATCCCAAAAAAATTTCTTTGGGGCTTCGCCCCCAACCCCCTATTTCTCGAGGGTGTTGCCCCCAAACCCCCATTCTTGGGGGCGCTGCCCCCAAACCCCAAAGTTGGGGAATGAGTGTATAGTAAACCTGGCACACAAACACAACTGAATAACATCTCTGAATCTGGAAGATCAAGCTCCACAACCAATAGGTCATGTCTATTTTTGTGGACATTCAAGTTGATCGCATTCATATGGAATAATAATATGATGTTGATGCTCTTTCCAAAAGAGCCATTAATTATCCTGAAGCTTTTATGTACTATGCAAAATTTATGGAGGGGATTCAAGTCTTTGAAGGTGTTGTACATTTCCTTAGTTAAGCAACAGGTCTATCTTTTGATCATAGAGTCTTCATGTTCACTTTGATTTCATTACTTGGTGTATGTTTTGTATAGTAGTATTGGAGTAGTGTTTTTGGATCTGCATTTTTTGAGTATCTTGTTTTGAAAGCTTATAACTACCTTTGTTGGTATTAGACTGTCCATTAGTTGTAATCTTTGTCTTGGAGATGAATTGCTTTGTAATGTCTTTATTTTTCTTTGACTCCCTATGAATAACAAGAAAATGTTTTTTTCCTGTCGAAAAAATAGTGAAGTTTTTTTTTATATTTATGTGCAAGTCAATTCAAATTAGTGCAATCATTTTTTGAGTTACGTTGAATTTATTTAAAATGTAACATGAAGTATTTTTATTGAATTTGACATGAAATTTGAGTAAATTTAAAAAATTAAACATTGAAAATTAGTTTCTTATTAAAAGGTAGATATCTTTATAATATTTTCTAAGGGGGGGTGACCTGTCATACTAATAATGTAATGTTTTTTTTAAGTATGATATTAGATTACTGCTATAAAATCAAATTTACATGCCCAAGACACCATATCAAGAACATAGATTGTTTTTCTCCCATTAGTTCAAACTACTAAGCACCAAAAAACTACCAAACCAAACCCAAAATGAACCCCTACCCCATGGGAGAAAACAAGATTATGAGACTGACATATCCTCCTACAACTGTTTGGAGCATCAAACCTACGATTGACCATCTAGACACCGTTTGATTTCTACAGAATTTAAACAACACATAACATTATAGACCGATAACATCATTCATATAGGAGCACATGATAAACAACAAAATGCAAGAAAACTAGAACATCAAGAAACCTGGTCATTTCCTGAATTGCCCAGTGGACCCATTTTCATCGAGGTTGACACCTTGTTTCCATCACCTTACATCCTTGGAACGAAACAAATTCCCAATTTCTGAGCAATTATATCAATTTTCTTGTGCATCAACAAAGAATATTCATTATGTTCTTTCCAAAACCTAATGGGATCTGTAGTTCCCTTTTCCTTCTCCTACCAAGCCATCTGAACCCATACCAAGAGGCCCTTCATCACCCAATATATCACCAGCAACCACTCATATAAGGCCATATGAGCCTAGGTCTTGCCCAGATCGTAGATCCAGATAGCCTCAACTTCCCATTCATCCTCCAACTTAACATTCTCCAACTTCACCTAGAGATCCTTCTCTATCTCAATGGTCTCCTCTTAGATTCCCTTTGACACCATGGATTTGAAAAAATGGGCCACTTGAGCAACCTTCATCATTCTCCTTAACTTCTCGACCAACTCTGCAACCATGCATTTCCATTACGTCAAACTCCAAACACCACAATTCTCGTAAGATGCCAATGCCCTAGCATCTCGTTCTCCACCAAGCAATGACCTCATTAGCATCAAACAATTCCAAATTTGGTTTTTTCCTCCCATCCTTCTAAGTCCTATCATCCCATAAATTCATATGATGTCACCCGCAAATCGTCCCGAGTCGAGGCAAAGGCTCATACACTTGGTATAGCCACTCCTCTGAACCACAAACATTCCATATGAATTTAACTGAAATTTTCTTCATCCCTTGTGTTTTCACCTACCAATAAAATCTATTAGTGCCCCATCTACTATCATACCACCTTTCATCATTATAACCAGAAGGTTATCGCACACATCCACTTTTAATCCATCATGTTACACTACCTCCACTTGGAGATGCTCTCCCACCGCATGCACTGAAGCTTCTCGACTTCCACTCACATTCAGGGCCCCAACATCCTGAGAAGCCAGAGCTTACACTAACTGGTGAAGTTTTGGTCCCTAAAGCATCTAAATATCCTTCAATGAATGGAACTCGACCTTCTACCCCTTTCTTGGCTAGAAAGTCAGTTAGATGATTCCCCTTCCACTTGACATGGTTGAAGGAGAAACCATTGGTGTGCAAAACTAAGGCTGCTAGGTTCTCTAAATGATACTATAGACGCCAATGATCCAAATTCTTGGAAACATTTTGACCATTCTGAAGCCATTCTACCAATTTTAGAATTACTTCAAAGTCCCCTTCCACATCTAACGGTTCAAAACCTATTACAGTGGCATAGGACAACCCTTGAAGTAAGCCTTCCATTTCAACAAAGTTATTTGTTTCTAACCTAATAAGTCCAATGAAAACTGTCATGTTCCCATCCAAATAAGACTACTTGAAAACAATGTTTCACCAACCTACTAGTTCCCTAGGTTGAGGTGGAGGGATAAATTTTGTAATAAGGGAGCTATGGGACACAAAAGGACCTTAGTTTACCATATTCACATTAAATTGGGTCACATAAATAATAAATGCTAATAAAATAAGGTGGCTTTGGTTCATGGAGACAATTGGAGGCTTATGGAGTCCTTGGGTGGCTAGATCCCCCCCACACTTGGCATGACCTTCATCCAAATTCGAATCCATGGGGAATGTAATGTTCTTAGAGGGTGATATGGTGTCACATAGAATATCACGAGCCAAGGAATTTGAATTAGTAGAGTATATTAACTCCCATGGAATAGGAAGAGACTAAGAAGACAATGTGTGCCACTTGGAAGGAGAATCCATGCACTCTATGACAACAAATGATGGAAGATTCTATGAAAAATATGACAAATTCAGACCTTATTGCAGACCTATGAAAAATATGACATGACAGGGCTAAAAATATCCCAAGAGGGCACATTTGGGAGTTAGAGGAATCCATTCGAATTGGGGAAAGAATTGGAGCATGAAGAAGAAGACAAGTGTCATAGGAGTTACTAAACCACTAAGCTGAGTTGGAGGAAGCCTATGGAGTGAAATTCGACCTTATGAGACCTCATGAAGTTAATAAAATGATGTATTGATGAAGGAGAACAACTTTTTATCATTTTTTAATTGGCCTTTGGCATTTTGGAGGGATTTTTCTTGTCCATTACACGATGGGTGTTTACTCTCCCTGCTTGAACAAATTTTGAGGGAGTTGGATTCCTTTCCAAATTGGTTGATGGAGAGGCCATTCAGACCTCTCAATGAATATTATTTAGGGATTTTAGTGATAGGTTTAATTTTCATATAGCTCGAGTTCTCATCTATCTCCCTATTCTCTCATTCCTTCTTCTCCATTCCCCCATACTCTCATGTGATGGCACACTTGTTGGAGTGGTGCTTGCGCTTTGCTGCATCTATTTGATGTCAAATATTGGGTATATGATTTATGTATCTGTAATATTATTTCCATATGCTTTGTAATTCGAAATATAATAAATCCATGTGTGGAAGGATTGCATTTTCATGCTCTTGAATAACTAGTTTTCATGAATTTGGCTTCAAGCTTGAAACAATTTTATATCATATTTGTATGAGGAATTTTATATGAATTTGATGTTGTTGGGGAATAAATTTATATTCTATATATTTCCATTATATTTCATGTTACTATCTGAACCATTTTTTCTATTGTTCATGTGCCAAACTTAAGCTAGTAATGCAATTTCCCCATAAGCAATTTCCATGAAAGTTACCATAAAGATGTTGTGCCTCATGATCAATTTGAAGAGCTTAATAAGAATTAATAATGACATCCGTTGATGTCTGATATGCATCCCCATAATTTTTTTCCTGAAATTTGGGAGGGTTGTACTGCATTTGGAGAGCCAAAAGTGTCATTTACCCTTGGGGGTTTTAACATGGATTTTCTTAGTGTTTTTATCCTTCTTTGCCTAGGGCCAAAAGCAAGTTGCAGAAGATTTTGGAAAGTGTATGAGAATTAATAATATTAATTAGGATGTACCAAGACCCCTCAATCCCTTACATACACAATTTGAAGTCATTTGGGTGCATTTGGATCAACTTGGGTTTCACTAATTCAAAGCTCGAAATTGGCTAAAATTGTGCAAACTTGAATAACATGTGAAAATGAGTTTTTTTATTCGACCATTGAGTGTATGGGGTATGTTATGATTTTTTAAATCCCATAAGGTCCTTCCATAATAAACTTGGAAAGGTTCAGTGGTGTTTGGAACCAAACTAAGAAAGATAAGGTTTCTCCTTTTTCCTAGTTTCAAAATTAGAAAAAGTATTGAAGGACGAGGTATGTGAACTATTCATGAAAAGTACTTAGCCACACCATATTAAGAAGCCACATATATTAGTTTTTCAATCCTTTTAGAACCTAATATTACTTTCCTTGAGCTTCCATGGTTGTCTCATAACCATGGAGTCAATGTGAAATCCATTGTCAATGAGGGTGTTGAGAAAGAATGTTTTCAATGTCAAAGTTTTGAAGCCTCTTTGAAATATTTTGGATAGTGTGCCTAGTTTCTCCAAAAAGGTACATTACAAACATCCATAGGAGTTCACCCTTATCATTGAGAAAGGCCCCACCAAACCCCATAGGTCCATGATACCTTTTAATTCTCCATCAAAGTTAAGTCCTATACATCCCACCAGCGGCGCCTCCTAGGCTTCTGGGTTAGGGCTACAAACTCTGGGTTGGCACATACCTCCTATACTCTCTATAATACCATTAATTCTCCAAGCTTGAAGGATGTTCTTTTCATTTCCAGTTGCTTGTAAGTTATGTTCTTTCCATTGGTTCAACTTGAGAGATTCTCGTATGTGACCATGGACAATTATCCAAACTCCCTCTTTCGAGTTAAATTTGCCTCTTAATATTTGTTGGTTCCTTTCTTTCCATATACCCTAGAGGATAAATATAGGGAAGCATTGCCACACTCTATTTAGAATGGGATTTCGGTAAGGATTGTCTTATCATTCTTGGATTGACCAATCAGTTCTACCTCTAACTCTTGATGATCGACGAAAGCACTCAACCCATTTATCCCACAGATTTGAGGCAAAGCGCATACATCCAACAAATGATTCATGGTTTCCTCTTCCTTAGCACACAATATACATATGGTTGGCCCAACTAGACCTTGTTTCCTAAGGTTTGCCCTTGTCAAGATTTTTCAGCACACTAACAGCCACAGGAAGGTCGTAACCTTTGGCCAGAGGTTTTCTCCCCATATCTTTTTCCATTCCTTATGAACTTGAAGATTGTGAAATCTTGTTCCACGGCTATATGATTCCTTCAGGCATAAAAGTTCCTTTGTATAAGTAGCTCCATCTAAGCTTGTCATGTCCATATCAGATTATGAAGCATCACTCCTAAAGTTCATCCCATAGTTCCCAGGGATCTTTTCGTTGACATATGTTTCCCCACCATTTTCTAGGTTTCCAACGTATAAAATCTGATGATTTGAATCTTTCTTGCCAAAAGTATTTTACCTTTCTTAGTTTCCTATCCCCACACACATCCCGCAACTTAGGGAGGTTAGTACATAGATACAAAGGAGGAATTTGTTTCCAATAATACCTCTAGAAATCAACAAAATCACCATTCCTTATTTCCCAAAAACTGTGATTTTGAATCAAATTTTTCCCTCTCTTTGTCATTTTCCATATGTATGATCTTGCTTTTTCCTTTAAGAAATAGATAAGATCATTATTATCTCATCTCGGGGCATACTTACTATGCCACACTTGGGCCCATGGATCATAATCATGAGTGATCCAACACCTCAAGATTTTTTCCTCTAGAGCCTCACTACATTTATCCGGATCCCTAAAGCCCAATCCTTCGTATATTTTTTGTAGGCACATATTGTCCCAACCCACTAAGGCCCATTTATTATTATCCCCTAATCCTCCCCATAGAAATTTTCTTTGAATACTTCTTATTTCCTTGTTGATAGATTTAGGGGTTGTCATGGAAGAGAAAATATATATAGGGATAGATTGCAACATTAATTTTAATAGGATTAGGCAGTTGGCTAAGTTGAGGTGATGAAACACCCAATTTGCAAGCTTATGTTTCATCCAATCCAATAACTCCAACCAATATACTTTCCTAACCATTGAATCCGACAAGGGAGCCTTCAAATGTTTGGATGGAAGGGAGCTCTTGTAAAAACCTAGAGCACGTAGGATATTTCGTTGAGTGATCACTGGAGCATTGAAAAAGAACACCTAGGATTTTTCCTCAATGACCTCTAATCCTACGGCCTTCGGAAATAGATTTATCCTTGTCTTGATTGCCTTGGATGCTTCAATAGATACATGACCTATTAGAATTGTGTCATCAATACACTGTTGATAGTTTGTGCTGGAACCTAGAGATGGAGTTGAAGACCTCTAATTTCCTAGTCTCTAAGCATTTCGTTCAATGTTTGACCCAATCCCTACGTGAACAAAATAAATAAAAAAGGGGAAAGTGGATCTCCCTACCTGATACCTCTCGATGGATTGAAAGTTGATGGCGAGGCTCCATTCACCAAGATGGAGAAGAAGGCCAAAGAGGTTAGATTAAGAATCCAACTAGTCCATTGCTCACTAAATCCAAAATCCCTTAGCATAGACCTCGCGAACTACCAACTGATATTGTCATAAGCTTTTAACAAATCCAATTTGATCATCATTTTGGGATTTTGTGACTTTCAAGGAGTGAAATACCTTTTGGGAAAGGATAATACCATCAAGGATTTGTCACCCTTCCACAAATCTCAACTGTTCTTGAGAAATGAGGTTGGGTAACAACGGTTTTAATCTATTGGCAATCACTTTGGCGATTATCTTATAAATCACACTACACAAAGAGATAGGTCTGAATTTACCCAGAACATCCGCTCCCTTACTTTTTGGAATAAAAGTTAGAAATGTGGCATTTAAAGCAGACAAAGCCCATCTGGTCGTTCTTGAGTGTTCCACTATATGCACTACCTCGCCCTTTATCACATATCATAGGTGATGGAAGAAATTTTCCATTAAACCATCTAGGCATGGGATATTCCCATATTCTGTTTGTTAGACACATTCCTCAACCTCACCCAGATCTATCAGACGCGTTAGCATTTCATTCTGCTCATGGGATATTAAGGATGGAATTTGTTGGGTGATCCACCCATTGATTCTAAATAGAATCCTCCAATAACTCCTCTAAATATTGAACTAATTATGCCTCTATCTCCTCATGTGTTTCCAGTCATTTCCCATCTCCCTGTTTAACATTGCAATTCTATTCCTCTGCTAATGTTGAATAAGGAATATATGGAAGAATTGTGTGTGGCACTCGCCCTCATTTAGGAATTTATTCCACAATTTTGTTTCCAAAGCATTTCTTCTTAGTTTTCCTTAGCTTCTAGTTGGCTTAGAACTATAACCTCTTATCTCTTTAACTTTTTGTCATAGTCCTACTCCGTTCCTTTAAGTTGTATTTCTTCCATCTGTCACTCTAAAAGTTTTTGGTCATCGAATATATTCCTAAACACTTATTTATTCCATATTTGAAGATGCTCCTTGATGTGTTTTAATTTTTGTTGGGATTAATACATTCATGTACCTTTGGGGACTTCAACATCCTCTCACCATTGCTCCACTTTGATTTTGAAGTTTGGGTGAGTAAACCAAAACTGCTTAAAACGAAATGGTTGCTTCATATGCACTCCATACCTACATCAAACTAGGCTTATGAGCCAATGGTTAGATCCAACAAAAGGAAAAATAAGTGTTGATATATCTCCTCCATTGTCCATGATAGAATCCAAGACAATGAAATGGTCAAGTCTTGATGCTATGTGTATCACTACATCTTTTATTGTTCCAAGTAAATAAATAATTTCTAGTTTCCATATCTACTAGAATTAGTTGTTCTATTAGATTCCCAAAGCCCTGATTAATGGTTTCCATTCTTTTGATGCCCTCCTTTTTTCGATTAGGGAGGTTATCGTATAAAATTACCCTCCTAAAATCCAATGGTTCCCATCCACCCATGCCTTCTAATTCCTAAGGGACTAGATAAAATCCTGCTTCTGGTGGAGGACATGAAGAGCATAGACATTAGTTATTATTCCCTGAACCGAAGTTCCAAGCACTTGGAACTCCATTGAAATAGTTCTCTAGGTGGTTAGAAAAATAGATATTCTAACCTCCCTTGGATTCCAAAGGATCACCAGACCCCCCGACGCCCCTTGAGTATACACTGTCACCACTTCTCTCATTTTCCATACTTTTCTCCCTATCGCCTTCATGGCCTCCTCCGAGCATTTTGTTTTGTGAAGAAACAAAACCATCGATTTTTCTTTCAAATTAATTTTTTAAGGATCCTTATCTTATGGGGGATACCATATCCCTTGATGTTCCAAGATATTATTTTCATTGAGAAATATTTCTTATTGTCGCTAAGGCCACCTTCAAGGTAGGATATTGTCCTAAATCCACTAGTCTAGCTCCTACCTTTGCTATTCTATGCTTGTTGATTCTTCTTCCTCTCTTCTCTCTCTTATTCCTATGGATGCTGAGGGTTTGGATTTTAATATTGGCTCTTGGAGAATCTAAAATTTCCAAAAAGGGATATACCCCTTTCTATTATCAACACATGCCCTCTCAATTCCATCTAGATCCAGTTCCCCCAACTCCATATCTTTGTCCTCTTCTTCTGCCATGATAGTATCCCTCTACAGCCCTTGCTGCTAATCCGAATATGGTTCCTCTTTATAGTCTTCATTCTCTTGATCTTTTTTTTTATTCTAATCCTATATGTCCTTTGGCTTTGTTTCATTATCTGGGATCTAGTTTAAGCCTCAAGACTATTTCACGTAGCGACATTCTTAGTTAGACACTCCCCCCTTGACGTTTTCCTTCCCTTTTCCTATTCAATATATTGACAAATCCATTGACATATGAATCCTCCTTTGAATTCTATTGCAGGGACCAGATGTTTAGGGGGAAATCCCCAAAAAGATGGCCATGCACATGGCAGTGTCTACACTTGAACGAAATGTGCTCATAACACAGTGGCTGAATCTAGTCCTCCTCATCCCATGTGAGATTTATGGCCTCTAACAACTCCTTCGATATGCCCATGTAGACACAAATCCATGCATACATGGTATATCTTACTACTTTGGTTTGTTTCAAGATTTTCACAAAGTCTTCCAAAGAGTTTCCTATGTATTCTAAGATTTATAGTTACCAGTATTCCCCTGGTAGAGAGTACAACCAGATCCACACTATAGCTTTAGATAGATCAAGTTTGTTCAGGTTGAAATACTCTTGCCAAGGACTTAAAAACAAACCCACTAAATAGCAAAATTAATGCCCACTCTCAAATATTCAATCCCACTTCCCTAGATTATACAAGATAATCATGAAAAAACTCTGAGACCCTGGCTATAATGCCCCCATTTTGACCATGTTGTATATATTTGCTTGTAAGGTAAATGTTGTGTATATGTGATCCATAATTCCTAGCATGGAGCTCAAGGGTAGGGACACGCTAGTGAAGATTTGTTTATGAATGCAAGTAAATTATGTTTGATAGACCATGAGCTAGTAAAACATGGAGAATATATGAGCATGTAAATATTTGTAATGTAAATAGACTATCCAAGGCTAGTTATGGAGGCAAAAAAAAGAATGGGGCTGCATATGACCCACTAGGAGAGGTGAGGAGGTTTGGGAGAGCCAACCCTATATTTCCAAGTATCAGTTTGAGAAACCATGAGACATCCTTACCACCCATTAAATTGTTGTAAGGGGATAGTTAAGGAATCAACTCAAGTGTTTAATTGGGCATGGACTGAATTGAGAAAACATGTATGAAAGGGTATGAGGTAGTCGCTTAATGCAGGAGGAAACTAACTTCATGGAAGGGTGTTCTCATTCAATTCTGAACACAATATGGATGGGAAATTAAGGAAGTGGTCATGCATATGCATTCCAAGTAGCATGGATAGGAGAACTCGTATCGAGAGAAAGGAGGAGACTATAAGTGCATCTGTCCATTCCTGAACAAGAGGAGCTATGACCCAACAGAGAACATGGGAACACTGACTTGAATTGTGTAGAGAATAAAGGTGAAGTGTGTTTCACCTTGAACCTATGAAAAATCTTGAGGACAAATTCTCTGTGCAGGAGGCATTCCTAGTAGCGATTAGAGGATATTTGACATCCTGGAGAAGAGTTGAGGTTGGAAACATTGGATGCGTTGAGGAATTGGCATAGATTGTTGAATCAGGTGAAGGCAAGAGATCCTGGTCGGTGATAGCATCTTGGACTGCTTGTGCTTTCCCAGGTTAGCACTGAGGGAAGGGGTGTGCAAGGGACTATATAACAAATAATGGGACCTTACTCAGGATGAGAGTGGAAGTGACAGGGGTGTCGAGGTTGGACAAGTTCGATGGAGATCACTTGTAGCTCTATAGGGGAGATCATTGGTCAATAGTCATTGTCTTTATATTGTGTGGGCTTGATAAACCCATCTGTATGCTAGCTTAGCCTAGGAGTGCGATTGTAGTGCTCTAAGTGAGCATAAGTGTAAATATCCCTAGTGGATAAACCAACCTAGCTTGGGGCTGGTCTCTAAGCTGAAATAATATAGGATGGATAGAGCCTATGGTTGGGTGGAGCTTTGATGTCACATAGCCAATTTCTTTGGCAACTTTTGTAAAAGATAAGTGTTATGTGTTTATGAATGCTTAGAATTGCTATGTGATGAATGACTATTTATGCATGTTGAATGTTGAATGGAATGTATGATAGCTTAAATTATGTTATGAAATGATCATTCATTGCTGGAATGAGATATATGTTGTGAATGAGTTATTGTTTTCATGTTTGTGTTGAATAAACTAGTTTAGACATGGATTGCATTTGTATTTTGTTATGATTGCAACTATAATGGTCTAGATGGCACATGCATGCAGTTTACAAGTCCCATGCATGTCTAAAAATGTCACTGGAGGCTTGGATAAGTGCCTTATTCATGCTCTAGAAGCATATTTTCGTGTCTTAGCCAGATTGTGGATTTGGCTAAGGGATGAGTGTTTCATCAGAAGAAATCCACAACGTTTCCATGGCCAAAATCACACTGTAAACTTTATGGAAAGAGACGGAAAATAATTTGCTAAGTATTGGATAAACGACCGTCTGTTGACATATTGAGTGCTGAAATGTCGATGTCGGGTTGACAGCCCAATGGAGAAAGGGGTTCGTGCGTTGGAGCCAAACATTGATGTGTTGATGTCGGGTTGGTGGAAAGGTGGTTGTGCTGGTGCAAATGTAGAAGTGGAGACATTAGGTTGTCAACTCTCGACTGGGCGGTTGGCGAAAAAATTGGCACAAGAGGTGTGATGAGGGGCGTTTTCGACTTCCAATTCCCAATTGTACAGATTATCAGAGTCGAAATGTCAAGAGGATTCATCAATGAATATTTTAGGTGCTTCCGAATTTCAAATATAGATTAGAATCGAAACTTCAACCAGGTTTCGTGAGAGATAAATTTTGTACTCCCGATCTCTAATCTTCAACACTGTTGTACGAAAAAATTGTGATAAGCAAGAACATGTCTGGATAGATGGAATTCGGTGATTGGAACCATTTAGAATAGTCAGGATGGATTACCAGGGTAAATAAGGGGGCCGATTAGTTAGACTGAGGCGTGGATTAGCTCTACACATGGGATTTAACAACTATGAAGTTGAGGATGATGGATTGGTGGAGGATCTAGAAGCCCGATATGGAACCATGTGTCTTTTAATGGTCGATTTGGTTGAAGGGAAGCGTGACAGAATGATATAGAAACAAGGAAATTTGGATATGAACCATTGGAAAGAGTCTTCCATCACCTCCAAAAGGACAACGAGGTGGATGGGGAACTGACACAAGCTGTAAATGATAGTGACCTTTGGGATTCCAGGCTATATTAATCCACCAAACCAACATTTTTTTCAAAGGCCATATTCCTTGGAGCCTACCAACTAGCGCACAATCCTTCAAATGTTGGATCAGTTCCCACAATTTCCTAAATTTGATCTAAAGATATGGGATCCTTATCCATAAAATTGACTTAATTAGTTACATTCCAACAAAAAAAAACTTCAACTCATTAGAAACAAATAAGTTTTTTTTTAAAGCAATTAACTTATTCCCCCAAAAATCAATATTTTTAGATGAAAAAAATACATTATGTAGATTTCATTATTGCAAGATGTTATTAGATCATTCATTAAAAAAATCAAATGCAAGATACACACGAACACTTAGTTTCTTATGATATAGAGCATCAACACTGAAAAGCAGAGAGTCAAGAGTTAAGGAATAAAATATTCATCCATCTAACCTTTTTTTCTTTTCTTCATTTTAACCCTTGTATACCTCCTTGATAACGTTCCATAGGACTAATTGTAGTTCAAAAATTTGAAGACCCTTTCATAGAACCCCAAAGACCCTTCCACTATCTCTTTCTTAATTTGGCAAAATATGTGTATAAAGTGTTTGAGTTGGAATAATCGAGGGAGGTGCATATAAAGTATAGAAGGAACATAGATGAAGTGGTGGTAGATGAAGAGATGGGTTGGGAGGATACTTGCTTAAATTATTCCAACATGAAGGTTGTTTGTGGATATTGAAATTAATTCATACGTCATTCTTAATGTAAAAAGAGTGTTGTAGCAACATATTACTACCACCAAAAGTCAAAGTCAAAGTCGTCAAAGTGATCCTTCAAGAAGTGATCTTATCTTTTTAAATCAAAGTAGTGGAATGGAAAACATTCATATCTTCATATAGCATCTTGGAAGAGTTAGTGTCTTACGAGACTACCTTTTTTTGTAATTACCTCAAGCATTTAAAAAAATATCTTTTATCTGACCTTGTTAACATTCTACCACACCAAAATCAAGATGTCACATTTTCCAATTACTTGTGGCCTTATTATTCTCTGCAAGCAGGGAATTACGTAATCGATCAAGTTTTGGCAGTTGTGCCACATCATTTGCAATTTCTTATGATATAGTTTTACAGATAAATTGAACTGCTTCCTTAAGTTTTTGGCATCCACTCTCTTATTGTAGATTTACTTTTTTTGTTTACGCCTCTGACAACCCTGACGACCCCTCTAACAAACCACAGTTCACTGCAGTCGATGAATTAATTACAGTCTATGTATTGCATGTAGTGAGCATGGAAATGTGTTAATGATCCTCTGACAACCCACAGTTCATTGCAATCGATGAAGTAGTTGTAGTCGATGCATTGCATGTAGAGAGTGTGGCAATGTGTTAGTGATCCTCTGTCAACCGCTTTGATCTCCTCATAACTACTCCCTCCTTCTACACCTGCTCTTACTTATATCTCATCCCTATTCTCAATTCTTCATTGTTCAGCTTCCTCCTTTTACCAATTTCTTCCTTCACTCTTTGCCTCTGAGTTGAGCGATCGGTTTCTACACCTGTTAGAGAGTTTACATCCTTTGGTTGTTTGATAGATAGTAAGTGTTATCTTCTTGCTTTAAAATGGCTAGGTCTGTTTCATGGCCTCGATTGACCACGATCTTGCTACATTTGGCGCTGACAATATTATGTGCATCTCCTATTGCTATTGTTGGATAGTCAAGAAAACTTGCTACTTTTGTGGAAGAGTCATCTGTTGTTTCAGAGGGATCATAAATTTATCCACGCTCCTTGATGTGTCTTGTAGCTCTTCTTCCAGAGCTATTAGTCCATGCCACCAACTGCATGAAATAATTAACCCCTTTCTTGGCTCCTCTCTTTCGAATATGGTAGACCATCGTCCCGTTCTCGTAACTCAACATCGTCTACTTTCTCTGTTATCGTTTGGAACCTATTAGTCAGGTCACCACACCACTACTCCACCTTTATAATTTTTAAGGGTATTATAGATTTAAGTGTACATGCAGTAATTCATAGTTTCCTCAACTACCTTGCTTAAGGGGTATACATGCAACGCATACATGCATCGAGCGTTTCTTGCGGTTTGGTGGATTGATGTACATAGTGGAATTTATTTCAAGTTTGAATATGCAAAAAATGCCCCTGATATTTTTAAGAACTACCAAATGCTCTAAACTAGGTTTTATTGTAAAGGTTGCAATTGGAAAACGAATGGGTTCTTGACTTCAGTTTAAGGTATATCATTTTTAGCTATGCCAGTCATCTCATGTAATCGGTGAGTGTAAATTTAGTGCATATTTAGTTATGGTATTTCTCTTTTCTTTGCACTGCATTGTACAAGGATTTGCTAGACCCGATACAGTGAGATGACACGTAAATCCGTTGTCCTCATCTTCCTGAACCTTCTCGGGTTGTCTCCGCAATGGGCGACATTTTTTCTTCTCCTCCTTCCATCTATTTAAATCGTTAAATGTTCTTTAATCGAAGGAAAAGCAGATTCAAACATATGACACTCCAATAAGCCTTGGGTATGTGGATTACATTTTGTTAGTTATAGGTAGAGTAGGTGGCACCAACTTTTGTATTACCAAAACAAGATAGGAAGTAAATTTGAAAAATCAAGCCGTAATTGTGAAAAATGTTAAGAGTAAGATGGATGTAATGTGTGTTTAAATTATTTTGTAAATGTTATTATTGATTTATGTTATTTATTGAATGATGTGTTTAATGCTCCATTGTGGCCGATTTTCTGCAATCTCTTGATGCACATACAGTAAAGGGAAAAACAAGTCATCCCTCTGCGTCCACTTGATGGAAAACCACCCAGAAGTACAAGGGAGCTACCTCAAACAAGGCGCCCCCCTCCAGCGCTATAATGCTCAGAAAACAGAATGTGGACCAAGATTATTCCCTTGGCAAGTCTCTCAAGAGGATGAACATTACTGCTCTGGTTGAAGCTGTTGTCAAGTTAGGAGTTATGCCTCTGCTGGAGAATAATGCTGGGAAAGGCAATGATGTGTACTTAGTCCTTACATCAGAGGATGTTGTCATGGAGGGGTTCTGCATGATTTCCTATGGATTCCATGCCAAAATCAATGTGTTGTCACACCAGCAATCAACAAGAAGCATAATGATGGGGAATGCAGAGAAGCATCAATAACTTCCATACGCATGGGTTGACAACTCTGCAATCCAATGCCCTGGATAGTGTGTGTGGCCCTTCCATCATCCCATCTACGACCCTCAAACTCCACCAAGGTCGCACTGAACGACGACATGGGCATCAATGTGATGATCATCAACATTGCCAGCGTTTTGGCAGGAGCAATCCCCAATCCTTTCAACACTGACTACTTCTAAGGCGACGTTGTTGCACCTTTAGAGGTTGTATCCTCCTGCCACGGGATCTATGGAAAAGGGGCATATCCGGGGTTCCCTAGGGAGCTTCTGGTTGATTAAACCATGGGGCAAGCTATAATGCCCAATGAGTTAATGGATGAGAGTTTCTGTTTTCGGCTATGTGGGATCTGACAACCAGATCTTGCCACACATTGGTATAATCCTTTGTGTCATTATCGTAGTGTTAAATGCCCCATAAACACACATAGAAGTGGGCAAGGCATAAAGTAGATTTAGGCGCGGGAGACACAACATCTATCAAGCCCATGGATGCTTCCTATATAGAAATTATTTATTCTTTACCAAGATTAATACACATTCATTCAACGTATTTCACATTCTTTATAGAGATTAAAATTCACTATTTCATTTCTACTGTGTCTATCTCTTCCACATTCTTTACAAAGATAAAAAAACACTTTTATTCCGTTGTTTCAATCATTTCCACAAGAAATGAAACAGTACAGAAAATAAGGATCAAAGATTTCACATAACCAAAGCTTCACCTGATGCTTCCAATTTCTCACCATATACGATTTATGGATGTTTGATAAATATTCTCTTTAATGGGAGAGAGTTCCAAGAATGCCCATTTCGATATTTTTTCATGAGGGTTTTTTGGTAGATGCCAAGGGTTTCCCCTCTTTTAGTTTTATAATTTCATGTTGTAACAAAAATAATAATTGAAACTGAACAGTAATATTAAAGATCAATATCAAAATGAAATATTGCATACCATAAATAGTTGGCAGAACTACAAAGCCTCGAGACGATGAAAAGGAGCTCTTTGTCGCAGACAATACACCGCTTAAGTAATGATGCCATATGACTTCCAGAAAAAATCTCACAAATATATTATCCTCGCATGCCAATAATACATCATTATCATTATTTGGATTCCTCCCCCCTCTCGAGAATAAATCTTTAGCAATTCGAGGCAATAAAGATCAAAGGCCATGCATGTACATTGGATTATTTTTATTAAGATTTATTTCCTTAGCAAGCTGCTCATCTAGATCATCTTGTTCATCACATTCATTATAAACAAATATTCTTTTTTTGCGAAAGATTTTTGATTCCTACATGTTATTTATACCTACTTATCCGAACTTAAACTTACTCCACGTTTTACAATTCTAAATGCAGGAAATATGCAGCATTGCTGCTATGCCTTGTTATTTGACCGAAAACATGTTTGATATATTCAAAGTCCCCTTTCCATGTTTTATGTGTTCTTTGTAGCTTGGATAGCTAGATAAGGTTTGGTTTAGAAATAGGCGTTCGCATTTGACCTTTTCAATTTAATGGAGAAACATGTATGATTATTGATGTGTGTAACAATATGAGGGGTCTTGAATAGTATTTTATTATTATTATTATAGGTACATTCATTTCTATCTTAAAAATATACTCTTCCTTGTTATTCCTTCTTTTGAGTAGCTACATAAATCTCTTTATCCTTCCCTTCCATGTTATTCCTTTATCTTCATTGAAATTCATCTTTGGAATGTTGCATAAGGTCAATTCTTCATTTTTAAATTCAATTAAACCTATTCATGTAATTATATTATAAAGAAAAGTACAAATGTATATGTTATAGTTAGGATCTGATTTGCAAAGGCTTTCCTACTTCCATTTCATCCAATGTTCATAAACACAAAACATATTTCAAATAATCTATTTTCAACATAATAATAAATAATTGTACATATAATATTTAGTGGATATTTTCATATCTCTACTTAGTTCCCTTTTAACTTAGGTAGGAAACTTGACATGTTTATTGTTTTTATGAACTATATTTATATTATGTGAAATGTTTTAGAGGGTACAAATTCCCAATTATGTAGTTTATATTAACATATTTATATAGTTCCCCCCATTTTGGGTGTAGCTTTGGGTAGGCCCACATGCCTAGATTATGATCTCCCCATGGGGCAGCATGCAAGGATAACCATCAAGCGGGTGTTTTGTAAAGCTTATAATGGTGATGGGTTGCTTGATTTCAGTAGTAATCATGTTTTGGTTTGGAAATCCTAAATCGATTGAGCAAGACTGCAGTTCTATGTTTTACCTTCGGTCGAGAGAGCTGGTCATTGGTCTGGCACTCATGGTGATAACACCCCTCATCAAATCCTGTATGGGGTCATATCATGTGATGGAATGGTTGATGATCATGCTCCACAAATTATTTGGTATTGAACACTTTGGTATTCATTTCCTCCGTTTACTTAGTTTCTAGTCCTCAATTATGGCTTGGAATCTTTCAGACCCTAGGCCTCACAACTCTCATTTAGCTCCCTCGTCCTCTGATTATGTCTCCATTATGGTTTGTTCCAAACACACTAAGTATAAGAGCACAATTGGTCCTCGTCGTCTCACATGCCTCATATTATTCATGAGAAGGATAAATCTAAATCTTGCTTCGACAACTGGTACCCCTCTTCTATTCAAGGTCGTATTCATTATATGAAGACTCGTCTTTGGGAGCATCGTCGAAAGCCTACGCCTACCAAATTAGTGGATGAATTGGGGAAAAGGTGGAATATTCTTGCGCCACTCGAATGAGAGAGACCTGTTACACAAACACTCTATTGACACAGATGCAGTCAACAGTGGTTCAGTCTCTATCTGTCGGAGACATTTACCACCTTACACACTCATTTTGGTCAATTTGTCCTAGTTAAACCACTATCCTAAGTTTTATTGACTTAATTGACATTAGAGGAGCACTAGATGACATCATCTAGATCACACCCATGCCTACCTTCAGTCAAGGAGGCTAACTTAGCCTTCTCCTACATTCGGGGAGGCTAACTGGAGCACTCAAGGGGTGATCTCAGTGCCATTAATGCCCAATATTTCTAACTGATGGTTTCAATCAGTTAAACAGAGCAGTGAAGGCGCCTTCTTTCATTAAATTGATTATTTATTGATTATTTAATGAACTGGAGTCAATAGGGGCGCCTCCAACCACTTTTGATGTTCAGTTACACTTCAGTTAACCTCATCGGGGTTCATTGGAGTCATTGATGCGCTACCATTTGTTGGTTGGTTTGCTGTGACATGTGTCTGACCTACTTTCAGTTAGACTCAGTCATTTATTGCACTTCGACTTCAGTTAGGGCTCATTTGAGTAAATTAGGGTTTTGATCAGAGGTTAACTTGAGTGTTGACTATGGCTTACATTAAGCTAGACTCACTCATTCAATTCGAATGACCTCCTTGGGAATTCGAATTGTTTTGTCATTCATGCTTGAAGCATGATCTTGATTGTATTACTCATTATTTGTGTGAATATATAGAGCGGCTACTCATTTTGTAGCACAATTACACCATTTTCATGCCTTATTGTTATTAATCTTTGATGAGACTTGTATTTAGTCCCTAGATTACTGTGACAAATTAATATGGTATTAGAGCTCATGACGGGACGAAGCTCAGATCTCTCAAAAATAAGGTTTTTGACAGATCTTGCATGAAAATTGAGCAATAGCTCAAAAATCCAGCATTGCACCAGAAGCCAAGGCTTACCACTTAATACCCCAAGTAAAGAACTTGTTGATCAAGCTTGCTTGATTGACTATGCTGGGTGTGATGAAAGCCTAAAATGTGCAGGCTGTCCAACCTTACATTTCCCTTTTTGTTGTGATTTTTCAGGCTTTTAATAGGTGAAAGTATTCGCTCTAATAGATTCAGATGGCTTCTTCCATAGATATTTTGACTCCGTTCAATTTCCACTCATGGAAAGGAGACATGGAGATCCAACTACCTTTCAGAGGACTTTATAAGGTCACCATGGACACTGAAGAAGAGCCTGGTTCTGCAATAGACAAATCTAGATTCTTGAACAAGAAGGATGAAGCATTCAGATTCTTGTGCCTCTCTGTTTCCCGGGATCTTCTTTTCCATATTTCCGGATTGAAGACTCCAAAGGAAATTTGGGGCAAATTGGAAACCCTGTATGGAAAGCAGGATGATTTGAGAGTTTACCAGCTCGAAAATGAATTGATGTCTCTCCGGCCTTCCAATTTCGAGACCTTGAATGACTTTTTCACAAAGTTCAAGCACATTGTCTTACTGTTGAAGCAATGCAAAGTGGAGAAGGAGGATTATCAGCTCATCCTCGTCATACTCTCCAAAATTAGAGCTGATTATTCAGCTTTTGTCTCTACATTATGTGCAGGGAAGCTCACAACCCCTGGATGGAAGATGCCTACACTCAATGCCTTCATTGAGTCCCTAACAAGAGAACATGATAAGGTTGTCCAGATGGGGATCCTCCTATGATCAAGCCCTCCATGTCTCAGGGCCCAAAGATTTGAAGGGTAAAGGAAAGCAACAGAAGAGCCCAAAAACTAAATTCGAAGCTCCTAATCCTAAAGTTGAAAACTAGCAGCATGATGAGTCTTCCGGCTCAAAGAAGAACAAAGGGAAAGGGCATCATGGAAAGGAAAAAGTCAAGTGTTCATACTGCGGGAAGGGCTTCCACCTTGAACATGACTGCATGAAGAAGAAGCTTGATGAAGCTACCTCTCTCCTTGAGAGAAATCACATCAATATTCCAGAAATATTTCGGAGGAGAGATTAGCAAGATCGGGAACCACAACATGAAAAAGGTCATGCCCTCATGGCAAGCACTTCGAAGTCCAAAGCACTCTTGATTGATTCTAGAGCTTCAAATGACATGATGGCTAAAAGAGACTCCTTTTAATCCTTGGAGACCAACAAATCCATCCCCATCCACATGGGATATGACTCCACCATCATTTCAAAAGGACAAGGTACGGTTGATCTTGAGAATGGCTATTTTTTAAATGTTTTGTATGTACTGTCTCTGGCATCGAATCTCCTTAGTGTCTATCACATGACACATATAGGAGTGCCTAAGAGAGTATCTTTCAGCTCAAATGATGTTGAGATAATGAAACTTGCATTCAGGAAACTCATTGCTAAAGGCCTTGCAAACCATCATGCAAAAGCCTATGAGTTCTCCCACTTTGTGGCGGATGCAAAGCCCACCACACTGCTAACTCATGGAAATGAAGTTAGTAGGCTGTGGAATGAAAGGTTTGTCCATCTAAATTTAAAATATTTTTAGCAATTACAGAAAAACTCCATGGTTGCAGGCCTCCCGGTCATCAAGGAAACCACTGGAATTTGCAAGGGTCGTATTGTTGGAAAACACCCTGAGCACAAGTACGATCGGGGGAAGGAAAACTTAGCTACATGCATCTTGGTGCTGATACATTATGATATCAAAGGTATGATGCCTGTCACATCCATGAATGGATCAAGGTATCTTCTGAATTTTATTGATGATTTTTCAAGGTACACATGGGTCTTGTTTCTCAAAAAGAAGTCTGAAGTATGTGAAAAATTCTTTGAACTGAAGGCCTTGATCGAGAATGCCTCTGGGATTAAGATAAAGATATTGAGATATGATAATGGTAGGGAGTATGGAAATAATGATTTGCTACACATATGCTCCCAAAGTGGTATTCAGGTCCTGCATTCAATTCCCTACACTCCATAGTAGAACGGTGTAGCGGAAAGGAAGAATAGGTCTCTCAAGGAGATGACCACCTGTATGTTGGAATCAAAGAAGTTGGCTGCATATTTGTGGGCTGAAGCCATGCATGCTGAAAAATACATTCATAATAGAGTTCCACATGCATCTATGAAATGGAAGACCCCTTTCGAAGCATACTTCAGACACAAGCCAGATGTGTCGAACCTACAGGTGTTTGGGTCCATTGCATGGGCCCGAATTCCACTTGATAAAAGGAGGGCTTTGTAACCACAAAGCATAGAATGTCTGTTTCTTAGGTATCCTGATGAATCAAAAGGTTTCAAGCTTCTGGATATCAAAACAAAACAGATCATCATCGAAAGGAGTGTCAAGTTTGATGAGCCTCTTCAGGAGGTGGAACTAGTGAAGGAGAAAACTACTGAATTTCCTTCCTATTCTACTAAATATTTGGATGATGAAATTGGGGGTGATGACCCTGATTTGGATCCTCTGATTTTTGATATCAGTGTGCAACAAACATCAGATACTAAATCAGAACCTGAAGTACAAAATCATCCTCCCACATGGGCCCAACAAACACTCTCCTCTGCAGGAGATAACATTGGAAATCCGGATGATTCAAGGAGAACCCGGTCTGATTTCCAAAGAGAAGGTATTGCGCTCTCTTGTCTTGATAATTTTCTGTCCGAAACTTGTTATTTGATGATTAGTTCAGACCCAAAATCCTACTACCATGCTCGGAAGGATCCGAGATGGCAAGTTGCCATGGATGAAGAGATGAATTCTCTTCAGAAAAACACTACTTGGGAGCTAGTTTCTCTTCCTTCGGGAAGGAAATTGGTTCAATTCAAGTGGGTGTTTTGGACAAAGGTTGTTGCTGATGGAAGCACCTACAAATATAAATCAAGGCTGGTGGAAAAAGGTTTCTCTCAGGTCCAAGGTGTGGACTACCATGAGACTTTTGCACTGGTTGCAAAAATGGACTCCATCCGCCCAGTTTTGGCAATTTCAGCATCTAAGCACTAGGAAGTGCATCATATGGATGTTAAGTCAGCCTTTCTACATGGAGATCTTCATGAGGAGATATACATGAAGCAGCCTAAGGGATACATCTCTGATCCATCTTTGGTTTGGAAGCTAAATAAGTCACTATATGGGTTAAAACAAGCCCCAAGAGAGTGGTATTCCAAGATGGATGCCTTCCTTCTCTCGCAAAAATTCCAAAGGTGTAGATCAGATCCAAATGTGTATATATAGAAGTATGATGGTAATTTTATTATTGTTGTTTTATATGTTGATGAATTATTGATCACAAGTAGCACATTTTCTTCCATTTCAGCCATCAAAACTGCTCTTCACAATGCTTTTTAAATGAGCGATTTGGGGCTCTTAAAACAATTTTTGGGGTTCGAAATTGAGAAAAATTCTGATGGGATAATGGTCACTCAGTCCATATACATATTAGACATGTTATCCAAGTTTAACATGTCTGAATGTAGGCCTGCACCATTCCCTTTCCTTTCAGGGATCAATCTTGAAGAAGGAAAAAGCACACCTCCCATGGACTGCACTATATATCGATAGCTGATTGGTAGCTTGTTGTACTCGACACATTCTCAGCCTGATATCTGTTATGCTGTGAATGCTATCTCAAGATACATGCATCAGCCTCATGATCTTCATTGGAAGGAAGCCAAGAGGATCCTCTAGTATATTCAGGGAACCAGGACCTACGACATTCACTATGCTGCAGACTCTGAGCTAGAGCTGGTTGGATACATAGATTCTGATTGCATGGGTGATTCTATTGATCAGAAGTCTACTTCCAGATATGTATTCATGTTTGGTGGTGGCCCCATTTGCTGGTCTAGCAAAAAGCAGGTTGCCATAGCATTATCTTCAGTAGAGGCCGAGTATCGAGGAGCGGTGAATGCTTGCATCCAAGCAGTTTGGTTGCAAGGCATTCTTTCAGAGTTTGATCTAAGTAGTACTTTGTCCACTGTCCTCTTTTGTGACAATCAAAGTGCTATTAAGATATCCACATATCCATTTACCAGGTAGAGGACCAAGCATGTAGAGATCCACATGCACTATATCAGGGAGCTAGTGCATGACAGGACCATCATTCTGCAATACTGCTCGACTGATGAGCAGATTGCAAACATATTCACCAAGAGATTTTCAGAAAAGAAGTTCACTTACCTCCATTCACTATTGGGGGTGATCAGACTACTTTCAGTGTTCAGCTTGAGGGGGGGTTTTTCCCACTGGGTTTTCCCTCTTTTCCTCACTTAGTTTGTTTTTGAGCATTGTTTCAGTTTCAGTATTGTACAGGGTGACATATGGCCTTATTTTCATGGCCCTAGCATTTTTATGCGTTTTATGTTTTCTACTCCTCCTAAGTATAGCTTAAGGGGGGGTGTTGGAGACATTTACCACCTTACACACTCATTTTGGTCAATTTGGCCTAGTTAAACCACTATCCTAAGTTTTATTGACTTAATTGACATTAGAGGAGCACTTGATGACATCATCTAGATCACACCCACACCTACCTTCAGTCAAGGAGGATAACTTAGCCTTCTCCTACATTCGGGGAGGCTAACTGGAGCACTTCGGGGGTGATATGAGTGTCATTAATGCCCCATATTGCTAAATGATGGTTACAATAAGTTAAACAGAGTAGTGAAGGTGCCTTCCTTCATTAAATTGATTATTTAATGAACTGGAGTCAATAGGGGCGCCTCCAACCACTTCTGATGTTCAGTTACACTTTAGTTAACCTCATCGGGGTTCATTGGAGTCATTGATGCGCTACCACTTGTTGGTTGGTTTGGTGTGACATGTGTTTGACCTACTTTCAGTTAGACTCAATCATTTATTGCACTTCGACTTCAGTTAGGGCTTAATTGAGTAAATTAGGGTTTTGATTAGTGGTTAACTTGAGTGTCTACTATGGCTTACATTCAGTTAAGCTAGACTCACTCATTCCATTCAAATGAACTCCTTGGGAATTTGAATTCTTTTGTCATTCATGCTTGCAGCATGATCTTGTATTGTATTACTCATTCTTTGTGTGAATATACAGAGTGACTACTCGTTTTGTAGCACAATTACACCATTTTCATGCCTTATTGTTATTAATCTTTGATGAGACTTGTGTTTAGTCCCTAGATTACTATGATAGATTAATACTATCGACACCCAAAACACAACGATCTCCATGAGCATCGGACCAGACATGTTTTGCCCTGTCTGGCAACACCTATAGAGCAGATGAAGTCTTGCCCAAGGCGTTCGAGGGAGAACTGTCATAACGAAGTTTCTGCAGTATGATGGAGGACAATGCATCTACTGTTTCACTCAACACAACATCACTTAACAGATCTAATTATCCAGATAATCCTTTCACTGGATCAACACATTCAGATCGCAGCATAAACATTGGTGCAAAATCTATCATGATATCATCATTCATAAAAGAGAAGCATCACATCATTCATAGATACACATCACATTCATATTCAGATCATAGAAGACAGAAAACAAAAAGATTCAAAAAGACGCAATATTTCCATCCAATCTCCGTCATGTCATATTAACCTTCGTAGCAAAATATAGTTCCAAAGTTCAACTTCTCGCATCACAAAATAGATCATAGATGCGCTAAGTTCTTGACACATAGATCTGAATCTCCAAAACATACATCCATATATCTCCAGAGTATCAAGTATGTTTCAACATTCACAATCCTATATCTACTTATATGCTAGCGCCTTTACATCAATGGTCCACTTAATTCAACTTCCTAACTACTTGGACCAAAATCTACAAAACAATGGCCACAATCCACATAATGCAGTCCAAATATACAAAATATCATCAAAATACATAAAATATAATTAAACCTCGTGCGCTATCTTTCATCTTGTGCAACATATTTAACCTTGAGTAACATCCGCGATGTTGCGCAGCTAACTATCCCCCAAACTGCCTGCCAATAGGCCCCCAACACAATCTTGTAGCTCACCCTCGAGCCATGTCAGTTGGACATGGTGTATCCACTGATCTTTACCTTGAATATCTCGTACTATTGGGTGATCTCGCAAACCTTTTCCTTGACCTTCTTTGTATTTTCTCGGCTTTCTGCTACTTCGCACGCCAACTGGTGCTCGACAATCTTGAAAGTGACATCATTTTTTCCCTCCTGAACTACCTACAGTGTAAAAATTGTCTTGATTGAAATCTGCATTCCAATGTCCCGAAACTCGTCCAACTGTGTGGTGCGCCTCTGCTGACGCTCCCTTGCTTTTGCAACGTGCTGTTGTAACTCCTTCAGCTCTACTGACTTTGTGATATAGAAAACTAGTGGCATCGCTTTGACCAATGTCTTTAATGTATCCAACTATCCCTCGGCTTCCTACAGCTGCATTGTGAGTTTTTTTAGCTACACATCCTAGACTACACTGCCTCAAAATTGTGTAGTCACCTTAGTGACTCTTTTCGCTTCTTGCTCCATTTCCTGCAGTTGCTAAGTCCTCAATTGTGCTCTTCCTTTCCGCAGCTTCCTCTAGTGGTGTGCCTAGATTTATTAGGGCGTTCAAAGTATTATTGTCATGCTCCAACTATGTAATTAATGTCCCAAGTCGCTACACTTTTGCTTCTGCATCCTTGTCCGCATTAGCTTCCAAAACTTGTTCACAAACAACGAAAATTTCTTTCTTCAAATGCACCCTGCTGTCCCAAATTTGTGCTTTCTCCACTATTTAATTGATCATGTGTCTTTGTAGTGCCTCAATCTCCTGTGCTTCTCCTCTGCTAGTCAGTCTTTCTCCTTTTTGAGTTCTTCAATTTCCTTCTTTGCTTCCGCTTCCTTCTCTCGCGACCTCAAAATATGGGCACCAATTATGTGCTCTCTATCTGCCAACTCCTGATTGGAAACCCTATACAAGTGCACCAATGTCTGGGTTGACAGTTCATTGCTGTCTATTGAGATATTCTAAAATTGTTGAAGTGAGGCATTGGCGTTTTCACTGTTGGTTTCGATCGCATGTGGCGGAATTTGAACATCCATAATCTGCTTCCCAGTGTTGATCGAACCAACCTTCTACAAAGTGGTCGCCTCTGGTACCCTACTTACTACTGCATCAAATAATGAATCAAGGTGATTTTTTACCTCACCAAATCCGTCATTCTCCTGCTTCTTCATCTACTCCCATGCCATATCCATCGTTATCATGATCGCCGCAATGATACAACCTAATTGCTCCTCTATCATTGGTGTTGTGCTACTGATCACACCATGCTCATGTTGCGAATTCATTCTTGATTCCTCAAAATCCCGCTCTACTTCTTAGTCAGTGGGGGTTCGCATAGACACTTCATCTGATTCATGGTCGCTCTGTTGGTTAGGAACATGATCAATCAGCGCATCAACTGGTGGACTTGTCCACACTTCCTCTAGGTTGATCAGTTCTCGCCATGCCGTGGGCCAATCATCAACAATGGACTCGAGCTCAGCATCAAACAACTTGTATGTTGTAGGAAACCATTGCTTATCCAAGCCTCTCCACTCCTATACATGAATGGCATGTGGCCCTATCGCAAACCGAACCACGCACTGAAATTTCACCACCGCTTCTTATGATAGTTGTAGAACCTTCAAGGCTGCATCCTGCAATGCCTCCCAATATATCCAAAAATGAATTGAGCAGTCCTTCATCTGCTCTATTTCCTTTACATACCAAAGGTTCTGGTATCGCACACCCTTGCAAACCATCACAACTTCTACGTCCATCCCTTGATAATCCTCTAGCTCCATCCAAGCCATGAGCGCAATCAAAATAAGCAGGTAGCTGTGGGTGAACACGCACTACCCCTCTTGGACTGCCAGTGCATCTTCTGCTAACTGGTTCATTAAGAACAATGACCAGTTCATCTGAACTCCTTGTGTATTAAATTTTTATCATTTAAGAAATATGATCTTAGGATCTTATCTAAGAGAATAACATGCAAAACAATAAACACAAGAGACAAGAGACACAAAGAATTTTCCTCGGGGAAATCATAAAGGAGAAAACCCCGCATCTTCCTCAGAGATAGAATGAGCACCAATAGCAGAAGTAAAACCCAAAAACATAAATATGATCTCCGACAGCTTGTTCTCTCTCTCTCTCTCTATTGAGAGAGCTTCTCCTCTCTCACTCATCCATCCCAGTGAGTGAGTGTGTGTGTGATAAATAGAGAGTCTCACTCTCTATTTATATTCTTTCATTCACTTAATGCCCATTTCAACATGTCGGCCCCACTTAATAATTACTTACTAGGTTGACATCTCTAGGAGAGTCTAATAACCCTAGTGCCCCACAACTGTGGGGACTTTGCCCTCCGATCAACAAGGAGGGTTAACCTTGACACAATTGTGGGGACTATTGCCTTGACATACAATGGAGGGTTAACCTCAATGACTTTACATGACTTGTTTACTTATTGAATCTCCTGATCGAAACATCGGGGCATGACATGAATCAATTACATTATAGATACTTCCCGGAATAAACATCGGGGTACAATACATAAGATATACAAGTGAATACATTCTGAAGTTACAAATACATCAACACTCCCTCTTAACTAGGAAGGTATTCTCTCGACACAATTTATTAGCACAAGTCTTCTTCTCTGTATCATCTAGATCATCATCAAGTCATCTTCATTGTCAAGTCATCACTGGATCTGTATCATCACTGGATCTAGATCATCAATGGATCATCATCGAAACTGGATCATCACTAGATCATCATCAAAGCTGGATCATCACTAGATCATCATCATCATCACTACTTCCGCTATCTCAATCAAATGGTGGTATCTCTTCATCCTTCTCGTCACAGGAATTTCTACAGAGCCAACCCTTTTTCATGCTGGTTGTAGGCATAGCCTCCATGCAGGTATTCATCTTCTTCAACACTTATATCTCATCGAGTCAGAAGGGCCCGCCCAACACTTATATCTGACCATGATAGGAAACTCATTCATACATCATGTCAGAAAGGCTCTACACTTACATCTGACCATGATAGGAAACTCATTCACACATCATGTCAGAAAGGCTCTGCACTTACATCTGACCATGATAGGAAACTCATTGACACATCATGTCAGAAAAGCTCTGCACTTACATTTGACCATGATAGAAAACTCATTCACACATTATGTTAGAAAGGATCTGCACTTACATCTGACCATGATATGAAACTCATTCACACATAATGTCAGAAAGGCTCTGCACTTACATATGACCATGATAGGAAACTCATTCACACATCATGTCAAAAATGATCTGCACTTACATCTGACCATGATAGAAAAATCATTCACACAACATGTCAGAAAGGATCTCAACCCCAGGCTGAGTGTCAGTCCCAGACTGAACAAATTCCTGGTAACTAACCAGGTGCCTCCATTCTCCCATAGAATGGCATTCAACGCTTATATCTGATCATGTGAGAACACATCTCACGGTCACCTCAGAATGGCTCAGCACTCACATCTGACCATGGAAGGAGCCAATCCTCTCACCATGACATAATGGCTCAGCCCTTACATCTGACCATGGAAGGAACCAATCCTCTCACCATGTCAGAATGGATCACAGACTCATCACTTCCCTTTGGAGGGAACCTCAATCTGGAGAACACCAAGCTTCTCCCTAAAGTATTCAAACTTCACTCTAGCTAATGGCTTAGTCAATACATTAGCTATCTGTTCATCCATCGCAACATACTGCAGCTTCACTGCCCCTCTCTGCACCATATCCTTGATATAGCGATATTTGATCTCGATATGATTTGACTTGTCATGGAACACCGGGTTCTCAGACAACTTCACACAAATCTGGTTGTCGTAATATATACAAGTAGCATCCATCTGGAGATCAAATAAATCAGACAATAGCTTCCTCAGTCATACTGCCTCACAACTAGCTGAAAAATTTGCGACATACTTTGCTTTAGCTATACTCAGTGCCACGCAAGACTGTTTCCTGCTAAACCAAGAGATCACACCTGATCCCATACTGAAGCAACACCCTGAAGTGCTCTTCCTATCGATGGAACTGCCTGCCCAATCTGAATCAACATAACCTTCCAGGTTAATCTTCTATTTTGCCTCATACTTGAGCCCATAATCAACTGTACCCCTCAGGTACCTCAGAATATGCTTTGCAGCAATCAAGTGAACATGTATCGGATCCGTTAGGAACTGGCTCAAGGTGTTCACAACAAAGCAAATATCTGGTCTCATATTCGTCAGGTACATCAAGAACCCAATCATTTGACGATACATTGTAGCGTCAACCACTTTTGATGAAGCATCACTTAATAGCTTCAGGTTAGATGCCATAGGTGTGGTCATGGCCTTGCAATCCATCATCCCGAATCTCTTCAGGATCTCTACCACACACTTCCCTTGTCCCAGGAAAATTCCATCTGCATTCTACCACACCTCCATGCCTAGAAAATAGTGCATCATCCCAAGTCCTTCATTTCAAACTCGACAACAAGCTTCCTCTTTATATCAGCAATCAACCCATCCATACATGTTACAAACAGATCATCTACATATAGTAGGAGTATCACTGGGTTACCATCTTCAACCTTGTAGTAAAGGTTGGAATCTGCTTTACTCTCAATAAAGCCTAGAGTCATCAGTAAGCTATCCATCCTGTCATACCATGTTGAACCTCAAGATCTTCTGCAGTCACTCCCTCTGAAGCGGAGCATCATACTCCCTCTGTCTTTCGTACTCTATGCATTGAAACATTTTGTACCGGAGTGACAAGTAGCTTCCTCTGCTACTAATATTCTATGTATCCATCTAGGATCAGTGGATACCAAGATCCTCTATCTTGAACTTTTTCAAAAGTTCTTCTTGCACCCATCTGTGAGCTTGTCATCCTCTATAGAATTTCATCTTCAACCTTGTAGCAAAAGTTCAGATCTTCATCAAGCTCCTCATGTATGTGTTATCCCATGGGTGTCTTTTGAGCTCATACAAGGCCTTCTCTCATTTGCACACATGATTCTTCCTGTCATGTGTCTTAACTTCTAGTCTTTGAAAGTATCGTCATATTATTCTTCATCTTGGATTCTTTCTTGAACTGTCGTCACTTGTTCTTCGGAACAAGTCTCATCCTTCTTTGCTTGTAGGTGATTGTACGCGGAATTTCCTACAAGTCAAATGCATTAGTTGTATGGTTAGAAACATTTCATAAGGCATATTCATAATGGAAAATTCTTATGCATAAATATATTATCATGCAACTATTTTAGCCAATACAACATTCATATCGCATGAAAACTTTTCTTGATGCCTTCCATCTCTACCAAGACAACATTGAGATTGTGCACTAATCCAATATGTCAGCAAAGAGGTTTCATTCTAGATAAGTAGCAATGGAGAGTTGTATAGCGCCATGAGCTACTTACCCATCACATGCGTATTAATGCAAACATTCTATCATGCATAATACATCAACTGAATATAAACAAATGCATAACAAAAACAATATCATGAAATGACAATTGAATACTTATCTTTATTTGTTTCATGGGTAGACTCCTTCTTGAGCCTTCAGCTTCATCATATTCCTTATTCATAATAGCATCATTTCTTATCCAAATGCTAAGATGGATAAAGGGTTTTTCAAGAGTTTAGTTCTTCATATTCCTCATCGCTTGAGGGATCTTCTTTGGATGGTTAGAGCTTGATCTTCAGTTGCTCATATCTTCTCTTCTCTTATTATGAGTCGAGCTTTTTCTTCTTCCTAGAGTCTGCTGAAAGTAATCACTTCCTTCTAGCACACGTTCCTTGAATGAATGAATCCCATGATCCTGGGAGGCCATTCAAGGTAGTTATCACAACTTCTGCATTCTCCACTTCTTCTTCTACTGCTTCAGGTTGTTCTTTGATTTGAGAGACCCTTGTAAAGTATGACTGTATGGTCTCAACATTCTGTATCTTCACATTCTTCAACTGGTTTCTCGAAGCCATCGTTTGATTTATGTTCTTCCCTTTAAATAGCTTGTCAAGGAATCAAACATCTCTTTCAGTGTCTTTAGGGAAGACACTTGGGCTATAAGGTGATTCTTGATTGAATCAGCAATGATCTTCTTGGCCTTGACCAAGTTCTTCTTGTGTAAGGATTTTAGCCTCATCTCCCTCTGGAACTAGAACCTCCCTACTTATGTAGGTGTCCAATTCATTTTCTTTAGAGAGATCATATAATTCCATGATTGGAAGTTGTCAACTTCACCAAGCTTATAATCAAGCTGATGTGATAGATCACTTTGAAATGAGAACCTCAAATGAAAATAGCAAAAGATTAGATCTTACCGATTTGAGGTGTCTGTCCTGGTTCTGGAGCTGGCTGATCTAGGGTTTGTCAAAGAAACCCTAATTTTCAAAACTTGGAATCTTTGAGATCTGATTAGATAGAAACATGGAACTCTTCAAGGTGAGCTGCCCAATGTACTCCTTTTCTGAAAACAATGGAGAGAAGCTCCCAGAACAGGAAGCCCTAGTTCTCCAATTTCTTCTCTAGAAATGCCTGATACTGTTTCTGAGGTATCTCCACAATTAATGCTCCTCTATGTTTGAAAATTTGTACTAAGGTATTCTTGCCTATCCTTGTTCCAAAACCATAGGTTTCATTAGAATTTGTTTCACCAATTGGAACTTATAAGCGGTTTCCCAAGGTGACCTGTTTCAAGACTGTTCAGAATAGAGAAGTTCTACGGACTGCCACATGTCACTGTTTTATCCTCAGGGTCTAAAAATTTGACCAATAAAAGTAAAATCCATGCCCTTTTTGTAACATCTTGATAAATTTGATTTGGACCTTTGTATCCCGAGATATAGCAATTATCCTTAGGTGTGCTGTTTAGGGATGAATCCTAGAAGAGGCTAGAACCCGAACTTGGAGGAATCATATCTCCTAGAATACAGTGAATCTGAGGCTGAAACTTGGATACAGTGTACACCAGGATTTTATCTTCGACCTGTGAAAGTTTTGACCCATGTAACTTCTGCAATCCCTATATATAGCGAATCTACCAAAACGTATCAGTTTTAGTATTTAGGGTTTTTCCAGCCCGGGGTCAAACTAGGGTTTGACTTTCCTGGAGTTACACCCAACCAAAAATCTCGACCCGTGTCTCTAAAATTTGATTTTCATGAGGAGAGAAATCCTATGCAGGGCTCACTCAAAAATTCTTTTTCTTTAAAAATCCCTAATTTCCCGCACCAAAAACTGAAAATGCCAGGAATCGAATTCCGCTTTGACAGAAAGATGTGCCCTTCAATGGAGAGTCAGCCTAGCATACTTTTGTGGATGTATTGTGGAGAGAGACCCAAAAGGTAAGAAGCCCTAAATTCTGCAGCTGCACAATGTCTTCTTCTCAGGTTAGCTCTAATACCATGTTAGATTTTTATCATTTAAGCAATATAATCTTAGGATCTTATCTGAGAGAATAACATGCACAACAATAAACACAAGAGATAAGAGACACAAAGAATTTTCCTTGGGGAAACCATAAAGGAGAAAACCCCACTGCTTCCTCAGAGATAGAATGAGCACCAATGGCAGCAGTAAAACCCGAAAAGATAAATATGATCTTCAACAACTTTTTTTCTCTCTCTCTTTCTTGAGAGAGCTTCTCCTCTCTCACTCATGCGCCCCAGTGAGTGAGTGTGTGTGTGATAAATAGAGAGTCTCGCTCTCTATTTATATTCTTTCGTTCACTTAATGTCCACTTCAATATGTTGGCCCCACTTAACAATTACTTACTAGGGCCAACATCTCTAGGAGAGTCTAATAACCCTAATGCCCCACAACTGTGTGGACTTTGCCCTTCGATCAACAAGGAGGGTTAACCTTGAAACAATTGTGGGGACTATTGCCCCGGCATACAATGGAGGGTTAAACTCAATGAATTTACATGAATTTTTTACTTATTGAATCTCTCGATCGGAACATCGAGGCATGACATGAATCAATTACAATATAGATACTTCCCGGAATAAACATCAGGGTACAATACATAAGATATACAAGCGAATACATTTTGAAGTTACAATTACATCAACATTGTGCACATTGCTTTGCACATGCGATAACCCTCGAATTGCACTGCTTGGGTCGATTTTTCCTCACTATCTTACTAGCCAAAATGTGTGCGCTGATGCAGACAGCCTGATCATTGATACTTTCAACAACATACACCCGTCCGTCATGCTACAAACTATACCTCTACTCTATCTTTGTCGCTAGCTTCTTATCATTATCCTTTCCTCTAAAATAATGCAAGGGGTATGGACCATCCTTTGGAAGCTCTGTGATCTCTGCAATGAGCATGACCATCACTACTACCAGCCGGTCCAACCAAAAAAATCCACCATGGAATCATGCCAAAAAATTCTTTGTGCATGCATCAGCTTCTGTTAATTGCCCAAAATGCAACATGTTGATAAGGCCCAACAACCCCGATCTCGCCAAACCCTGTGCCCAGTCCTATGCAATGAACTCTACTAGGATGTCGCTTGTGTTCACTGCAGGTACATATGGGTCCATAGTGATCTTCATTGATGCAAGCATATCATGATCCTCGTACTTCATTCTCATGATCGAGGGCACGATGTCCATGGTGCATACGATGCCCTGTGGTATCGCCAACATCCTAACCGGGTATCTCTAATTCTTCATTATCTTCCTTGGCTTTGCATCTAGCCGGCAGGGGGGCACATAGCCAGGGATATACACAGTGGATACCCTTGTCCGGGCTGTAGAGTCCTGAACCCCAGAAGTTGATGGAACCATCTGTGCAGGTTCCTCCTCCTATGCCCGTGATGAAGTTCTAGTTTGCCGCCTCTTCTGAAATAGGGACTGGTCCCGCTGCGCCCCCTCTTCTTCTTTGGAACCGATGATGAACCCACCGACATACTTGTGACCTCTTCTTCAATGAGTACTTCAATAATCAGTGAATCTCTCCTGCTTGAGCTCTCTATCGTAATTGGCTCACTCTACATTCCGCACCAGTGCCCAAATTTTTCAATAGGCACCTCAACCTTACGCCTCTCAGCAACTCGACTTCTTACCGCAACACAAATCACTGCAACAACTCTGCAACTCAGTCGATAATTCAACCTTCCACAATGGTGAATTCTGACCACATCTGAACTCTTCTTATAGCACAGAGTCTATCGCTCAACCATCATGACCAAACCATCTTTAATTATTTCGACCAAATCATGTATTAATCGCCCAAATCTGTTGTTGATTCTACCAATCCAACGGTCGGATACGCCATAAATGCACGTCTCCTCACAAGGCACCACTGATTAACTACTTTAACTATCTACATTTATTGCCAATTTGACTTTGTTCCCGTCTCTGCGACCATTGCAACATGTTTCCCTAACTGTGATACTGATTCCTATTTTTACACAGCCACTTTCTCCTAACGTGCCATCCTTCTAACTACCATCCTATGCAAAATAAAGAGATTTTTTTTCCATCGCACAGTGCCTCAAGCATCGTGCAGCTCTGGGCCCACCCTTTAGGGCTTCATCCTGCTGTCATTTTCCAGATTAGGAAACATTGCACCATCTAACTATTGCAGTTGTATTGCGCCTCCTGAAGTAATGTAATTAATAACATATGGGCCTAGCCAATGCATCTGTAACTTACCCAGATGTTTGGTGAACTTGCTGTCATATAGCACACTAGGTCTCCTTGTTGAAAATGTTTGTTCTTGATATGCTGATCATGCCAAGATTTCTGTCGGTCCTTCTCAACGCATTGGTGAAAACCTGCAGCGAAACAGTGTTCTTCTAACTACACCAACTGCACTAGACGTTCTTCTAATGCTCCTTCATCATCCATTCCAGTCGCTGCTGCTATGTACAAACTTGGAACAATGTATTCCATTGGCATGACTGCCTCTTTCCCATACACCAACTTGAACAGTGTCTATCCTGTTAATATTTTGAAACTGGTGCGATATGCCCACAAGACTGCTGGAATCTTCAAATCCCAGTCATCGCGGTTTGTGTTACATACCTTTGAGAGCGCATGCTCCAACACCTTGTAGAACACCTCAACTGTTCCATTTCCTTGGGGGTGATACAAGGTACTCTTCTTATGTTGTATCTGAAGTTCTTATGTCAATGCGTGAACAGGTCAATTGATGAAGTGACTCCCTTGATCACTCATTAATATCCTTGGGCACCCAAACTAGGTAACAACATTATAAAAAAGGAACCTCGCTGGTGTCGTTGTGGTGCAATCTACAATTGGTGCGGCCTCCGCCCATCTTGTTAGGTAATCCGTCACTGTATATTAGTACCGCGCACCAATCCTCTTCCCTAGTGGTTTGATTGGTCCCACAAAGTCCACAGCCCATTCGTCAAATGGCTGTAGTGTCACCTGAGGTACTAATGGAATTTCATCCCTCCTTGATGGTTTTCCATTCCTTTGACAGACGTCGCAAGTCTGGGCATAGTCCGTTGCATCATTATGGAGAGTCCGCCACCAAACCCCTGCATGGAGCACCTTCCTAGCGGTAGTGTGACCTCTGTAGTGTCCACCTGCAATGCCCACATGTGCTTTTGCCAATACCTACCCCTGCTCATGGGGTAGGACACATCACCGCAATATCTCATCTGATCCTAGGTTATAGAGTTGTCCAATGATCAACTGGAAATCCATGGATTTAACAACCAACTGCTTCTTCTGACATGTATTAAGATCTTTTGGCGCTGTTCCCATCACCAAAAATTGAACTATTTGCTCATAATAGTCATCAACCATCTTGACTGAAAATAACTATGCATCCGACAACCCATCTTCAATGTTCGTCGGTTCTTCGCTTGTCTCAATTCGTGATAAGTGATCTAGGCCTACGTTCATGCAACCTGGCTTCACAATTATCTCCAAATAAAACTCCTAAAAGAGAATTAGCCAACGACATATCTTCCCCCCAAACAGAGGCTTATTGACCAGCTATTTCAAGGTAGAATGGTCCCTGAACATCTTGAAATGACCTCCCAATAGGTAATGTCGAAACTTCTGTAGTGCATATACCATTTCCAAACCTTCCCTCTCTGTTGTAGTGTAATTCTTCTTTGCAGATGAGAGCTTCCGAATAGCGAAAGCAATCGGGTGATCAAGATCTCCTTCTCCTGGTTATGCCAGCACTACCCCCAGCACAATTGATGATGCATCAACATGAACATGGAACTCTTTATTCTAATCAAGAAAAACTAGTATTGGTGCGGAAACCTTTTTTTCCTTTAACGTATCAAAACTTCCCTGACATTCCTGATTCCATACAAATAATGCATCTTGCTTCAACAACCTCTCCATAGGAGCTGTGATCGTAGTATATCCTCAAATGAAATTGCGATAATATCTGTGTGTCCCAGTGTCTCTCTAAGCTGCTTCACATTTGTAGGCGGTGGTAGGCTCAAAATCAATGCAATCTTTTCTAGGTCAACCAACATTCCTTTCTTGCAAACAATGTGTCCCAACAACATCCCAAAATTTGCACAAAAAATACACTTCTTCGAGTTCAGTGAGATCTGATGTTGTCGACATCGTTCCAGCATCAGTCTCAGGTTCGCTAGATGGTTCTTGATCAATCCATAAATTGTCCAGTCGTCCATATACACCACCAAAAACTTCTGAATAAAATTCTTGAATGCAGCGACAACAATCCTGGAGAATATTGCAGGAATATTCTTCAGTCCAAAGGGTATAACAGTGTATTGAAAACATCCCTATTCAGTAACAAAGGTTATCTTGTGTCGATCCTCTTTCGTGATCGTGATTTGGTGATAGCCATAAAATCCATCTATGAATGAGTAAATTTCTTGACCACCCACTCCTTCTAGAACCTCATTAGTGAATGGTGTCGAAAATGGATCATGGAGACACGCATCATTTAAATATCTAAGGCCGACATAAATACGAACCTCACCTGTCTTCTTGTCTTGCACTACCATGGGACTGATCCATTCCAATTCCTCAACTGGTTCTATTATCCTAGCATCCAGCCTTCTGTTGAGCTCAACCTTGACTCTTTCCTTGTATCATGGATTCAAGCAATATGACTGCTGGTTCACGGGCTTTGCGTTTGGTTTCAGTGGGATATTCATCTCGCCCAATTCTCCCAGTATCCCGTTCATCTCATAAAAATTTGTAGGAAATGAATCTTTGAATCCATGCACATATTCGTGATCTTCGCCATCATTTCTTCATCCTAGTAGTCCCCAACATTCGTAAACTTTGGATTCTCATTCGTCCCGATGTTGACCTTCCAAAATTTTAATGGCTGATTCATTGGATCTGTCAGTACATCAGGTGCTGCGACATCTTGATTCCCTTATGTCTCTGGAATATTGATGTTCCGTGGGTCATCCTCATCTTTCGGTCCTCTTGTCACATTATAGCACTCCATCATCGATTGCATCAGACATCTCTCATGTGGATCCACTAGATATGTAACTGGAACTACCTTCAGAACAAGATCGTGGATGTGCTACAGTGCACTATGAATAACTGGATTAGTATCTGCCAAATTAAAGGTGTGACTGAATCAAACCATCAACTCTTCCCAAGTAGTGATCTCTCTGTGCAACTCAGCTGATACATACCATGATCGGGGCATCTCATCCAACATGTGGACAAAAGCATGGACCATGATTCATCCTTTGGTCATGATGCCCACAAGGTTTGACACTCGATCAAATGATTGCCAGGGTTGTTCCACCCATCATACCTTCTGGTGTGGTACTCTTCTGCGTTTCCAAAGCGAATTGTCATCAATCGTCGAAACTGTGATCACCCATTGATCGACTTCTTATGTGTCGCCCACCAACTCGCTGGAGTAGCCTTCAATGCTTCATCCAATGCCAAAAATCATTGTGGTTCTGACACCTTATCCTCAAATACCACCAGAAACTCAAACAACTCTGGAAGTCCTGCATAGACTGACAATTCAACAGCCTTGGTTGCGACTAGGCACAATGACTGATGTAATCAGGCCACACTTTTGAATCGATACCTCATGCATCCGATTCTGCTAGTTTTCTAAAGCATCATTATAGTTCGAAGATGCAGAGCTAGAACTGCGCCAACCGAGTTCATCGTTGACAATTGGATGGATGTAATCCTCTGAAATGTTATATGCATGATCCCATCCTCTTACAACTTATTCCCTAACCAGTTCAACATACCTTCATCCTTCAGTTGGATCCATCTGAGCTATGAATATGATGTTGCGGTTCTCAAAGGTCATCACACACTTCTTAAAATTTATTACTACCAAACTATAATTGTCCCATCCAATCCCCAACAATGTGGCATATTAAACTCCACCATTAACAACCTCAATAACTTCAAAGTCCACATAAGTTTTCATCCTCTCAACCTCCACTTCTAGGTGCAGAACTTGCCAAATCAGTGTTACTCTGGCTTGATTAGGCAGTCACAGCTGCACAGGAGACCAACTCAGCAGTGGGCTCCCCATCTTTTTTCATGTTTGCCTCCTTAGAATGTTGATGTCTGAGCCTAGATCCAAGATGGTTGAATCTACCTCGTAGTCCCCAATCTGAATATTCATTTGCATTTCTTTCCCCATCTTTTTCTTATGTAAAGAGCTCACCGCGGATTCCTTCCCTCCCTTGGCCGGTCGATGCAACATATTCTTAATCTTAGCAAGAGCATCGGGATCTCTTTCCAGTGATAAGCAACTTTCAAAGAAGTTATGCAGGGTACCATACTGTTGCGATGGCCCTGCTACCGAAGTTGAATCAAAAGCAGTTGGCATTTCATAAATAGGTAACTTACCTGGATCTCTTCTTATCGCATCACGCACTTCAAGGAATGTGTCTCTCTCAGTGTCAACATTGAACTGTACTTTCTTCGTTCAATCCAAAAGGATTTGTGGGATGGGGCTATCCTCTCTTGTCGTTGCACCTCCGTGAGTGTAAACAACAACATCAACATCCTGCATCCTGGGCTCTGTTGAGATCGTTGTAACTGTCGGCCCTTAGTTCTGGTTCGGTGGTGGATTCACTGGTTGATTCACATTCTGATTTGTAGGTTGGGTCTGATTCTGAATTTGGTTATAATTCAAAAACTGCATAACATTTCCTGCATGCCATCTTGAGATTAGCTACGGACAGTTCTCAACAGTGTGATCAACAATGATACAATAAGTCCACAATCTCTTTGATAATGTCCCAACAGTCCACAATTATAACATTGCATTGGTTCATGACCTCGTCCTCCTGCTCGACCAAAACCTCCACCTCGTCCTCCACATAATCCTCCATGAAATCCTCATTGCTGCTGATACTGCGGTTGATTGAATTGCTGCTGCGGGGGATTCAGATGCTTCTAGACATACTACTGCGGTTGAGTATACTATGGCTGCGACGGAGCCATCTCCATCTGATTGTACTGTGGTTGTTGCACAAACTATGGTTGTGGTACAAACTGCATCTGTGGTACAAACTGAGATTGAAGTGGTGGTTGTACAACCTGCATCTGCTGCACTATTCGATGGTATTCTCCCTTTACATAGTACATATCCATTGTTCTATCTTGGAATAAATCATATGCATGACAATCCTTATCCTCATTCCCAATAGACTGACAAAATGTGCAGTACAAATTCATCAACTTCATGACCATCTTCTGTATATATCCACAATCTTCACGTCGATGCCCATAAAATTGGCATATACGACACCATGGCATGTTGCCACAACTCAATGGATTTGGGGCTCCCGAAAACAGGTATTTTTGAAACTCCGGACAATTATCCTTATGATGTCCTTCTGCGCGACATCGAGTACACCAAAATTCCTCACGATGCTCTTTTCCCTTCTTGATCTCCTATAACTGGAATGTCAGATTTGCTAGTTGCATTTGAATCTGGTTCATATCGACTGCATTCTCACCATTAGGTGAAGCTTCCAACTTCATTGCAATCTCAAGAGCCTCGCTCTGTGTCGCAATGTTTTGCTACATCAATGGTAGTCTTATATGAGATACTAACACCGTGATGAACCATTCTTTATGCTGAACATCACTCATCTCGAAGCTAACTCTTTCCATCAACGTCTTGAATCTCTGATCAAAATCCAAAACAGTTTCATTTGGGTACTACTTAATCTCCTTCAGTTCTGTAATGTATTGCGCCTCAAACTTTGGTTTTCTGAACTCTTTGATTAATCATTTTTCTGACTTCAGCCAGAGTTTTCGCTAGAGTCCTAGTAGGAACTTGTATAAACTTGATGAACCAATCTAGTGCGCGACCTCGAAGGGTCATCGCCAATTGGCCCTTCTTGACCTCATCATTTAGAGTTTTCCTGACAGTCCACACTTCCTCATACAGGAACCAATATTGCTCGAGATCCTTAGTCTGATTCCCATGAAATAGGGGTAACTTCACATCTTCTCCTACCATCCTGGGCCTTCTTCCTACAGTTGTTGATCCTCTATTATTAGAGTGTTGCTGACACGTCGGACAAGTTGGTATCGAACTCGTGTTTCTTCCCGAGTGCAACGTAGTGCACAGAGGTGTGGGTATGTTGTCATTAGGGGTTGATATTTCCTCTAGCTTGGGTGTAGCCTGGTCATCCTCGTCATCATTGTAGGGTCACTTCGTCCCATGTGGTCTTTCTTCGCGGTCTCACCTTTGAATCACAGCAGGACCCTTTTATGTCCTTTGCCTCTTCTCTTGATGAAACCTTGCTCCTCCTCTCATAAAACCACTCTCTTCCTCAGATTCCCTCACAGACTCATCATAACTTGCATCCATCTACCCCGTATCATTCCATTCATGCCCCATGTCTCCGTGGTACCCGCAACCTCTGCACACCAGGGTTCTACTACTTGAGGTTCATCTTCAATATACCTTTTTCGCAAATGAGCATTTTAATGGACAATTGCAAAGATAAAAGGAACCTACCTCTGGGTCCTTTGAAGAACTCCCTTTCTACGTTGTTGTAATATTTAACTGTGTCGACTGCAAACTCAGTAATGTAGCCTTCCAAGATGTTGTTGATTCAGACTTCGATAGCCCTTGACATTGTGTTATCTACTTCTCGCAACTCCTGGATCAACTCCGGGGTCTAGGAGGTTGGTTCCCCTCCTTGGAAATTTGTCTTGTGATAGGTCAATCACACCAACCACTTGTACAAGATTATCGAAAATTCACCAAATAAGCACTCGTGCAGATAAAAATACCGGTGCCTCTCCAACCATTTCGATGTTGTTACTCCTGGGTCCTGGTTCTCTTTCTCAACAAATTCTCGTGCCTTCTAGTCAAAACAATCTTGGATTTTTGGTCTTGTCGGATGCCACAACATGTCCTCCTTCCCCTTCACACTAAGGTCTCGAAAACAAAACCATTTGTTGACACAGACTCAATCGACATGGGTTCACTCTTTGTCGATACCCAAAACACAACGATCTCCTTGAGCACCGACCCAGACAAGTTTTACCTCGTTCGACAACACCTGTAGATAAAATGAAGTCTCACCCGAGGTGTTCGAGGGAGAATTGTCAGAAACCGAGTTTTCGCAGTATGAAGGAGGACATTGTGTCTACTATTTAACTCATCACAACATCACTTAAAAAATCTAATCATCCAGATCATCCTTTCACCAGATCAACACATTCAGATCGTAGCATAAACATTGGTCCAAAACAGATCTACCATGATATCATAATTCATAATAGAGAATAATCACATCATTCATAGATACACATCGCATTCATATTCAGATCGTAGAAGATAGAAAATAGAAAGATTCAAAAAGACGCAATATTTCCATCTAATCTCCGTCATGTCATATTAACCTTCGTAGTAAAATACAGTTCGAGAGTTCAACTTCTCGCATCACAAAACATATCACAGATGCGCTAAGTTCTCGACGCATAGATTTGAATATCCAAAACATCCATCCATCTATCTCCAGAGCATCACGTATTTTTCAATATTCACAATCCTAGATCTAGTTTTAGGCTTGCGCCTTTACATCAATGGTCCACTTAATTCAACTTCCTAACTACTTGGACCAAAATCTGCAAAACAATTACCACAATCCACATAATGCAGTCCAAATATATAAAATATGAACAAAATACATAAAATATAATTTAGCTTCCCTGCGTGCCATCTTTCATCTTGTGCAACATCTTTTACCTTGCGCAACATCCGCGATGTTGCACAACTAACTATCCTCCAAACTTCCTGCCAACACACTCTAGGCTTATTTTGGCATACCAAAACACTATTGGGGTAAGCAATCTCAAATAATGAGGAGGGGTGTTTTCAGGAAAATTATTAGGGACTCAACCTACATGTCCACATGAACCGACTAGAGAATTGGATGCGCTATTTTACTCAAGCGCTCGTGGCACTAGTACAAAATAGTTAATTTGTGACTAAAAAAATGATTAATATAAACAACTAATTTTGAGTTGATAACTAATAGTAGCTAATGTCCAGTATCTTATAACGTGAATAACCTTTTGTCATACTTCACTTAGTCATTAGTTTCTTTCTTGATTTATCATCTAGTAGCATATCTAGTCATGTATTTGGTCATTATTTTAGTCACTAAATGTACTACTAGATCATAAACCAATGCAACAAATTAATGACCAAGGTAAGTGCCCACATAGAGGTTCCAAACAAAGCCAATCCAATTTTATAGCCCATGTATGACCATCTAGACAATGTCTCATGAAATAAATCACAAAAAAGGACTAATCACCAAGGAACAATCATCAAAGAAATATCTATCTAGTGGATAAAACATCTTGTTCAGTATCTATAGTCTTAGTGATCACTAGTAGTCCTATTGGATCATTCACTGCTCACTTTGAAAATCCATCATCAATCTCATTTATTTTTCCTTTCCGTAACATGAAAAACATACCATCCAACATAGATTCTCCTATAAGATGTGAGAACCCCATATTAAGGCTCTTGCTTTGACCCATAACCCACCCCATAACTAGTTGGGAATCCCCAAAGATTACTTAAGCCTTATGAATGGAATTTTCCATAACAATATCACTAGCATAAGGACAACCTTTACCTCTTCCATTCTATTATAAACATGAACTATATATAAGAGAAGGAAAATGAATGGAACTATGAAATATATAGAACCCTACCTGCCCACATTTGCCCAAATTTCCTTCAAAGGCACCATCAAAATAACCCCAAGGCTAGGACTTGTCTATGTACAAAACACTAATAATCCATGGAAATCTTGACCGTAATATACTTAGTAAACCTATCCAAACCACAGTTGATTTTATAAAACTCTTGTAAGGCGTTATTACCTAATATTTAAATACAATATCTTTCCTTGTTCTCCACATAGCTTAGAGTGCAATAAATGGAAGAGATTCAAAATATTCTAAACTTTTGTTTCCCCAACCACTATTTAATTACCTTGTTTATGGTAGAAACAATCCATGTACTTGTCCCTTTTTTAAGAGTGACAGTGGAATCCTACACTTCCAATGAATAATGCATCCCACAAACATATGCAGCACTGTCTCAAAAGCACATTTGCAAAGTGGGCATATAAGTGGACCTTTGGTATGACTTTTAAGAATATTGTCCTAGTTAAGAACCTTTTTTGAGAGAGCCACTCACATGGATATTGTACATTTTAAAGGAGCCATGATCTTTTATATCTTCTCTCACCACCATCTCTTAAATTGATCGTAATTATTGTAGAACATTGCCTCATATCCCAACATTTATGCATAAAACCTTATAGATGGATTTTATCCCATACTAAAATGTCCTCCTCTAGCTCCTTGAGAATGAGATTATTCATTGTCAGTTTTTTTACAAAACCTACCCATTCCACAACTTCAATGTTCTCCATCCTAATGGATTTTGATCTTTTTCAACCCCACCCCCACCCAAAAAAAACATTTATCAATTAACATCACTAACTTATGATAATGTTGTTATTTTGAGAGGTCTTAAAGAAAATTTAAGATCCATTGACAACCTAAATCATTTTCCCCTCCTATCCACACGTCCACTTGCAAGTTAACACTCATACCATTCTCAAATTTTCAAGCTAACCACTTCCCCACCAAAAGGAATGCTTGAACTAATTCTATCCAATATACAATCAAAGTACTTATCACTCTTTTATTTGGAGCCCTAATCTAGTATAGAATAAACAAAAGGTGGATATGTTTCTAGGTAAGGACTTCTCTCCATAAACCTGTACTAGCCATCACCTTCTAAATATTTTTATTATAAAGAATATTGGATAAATGAAATATATTTCCCCACTTGTCTTCCATCTTGAGTCTTGATATCCTTTCCCATCTAACTAACACTATTTTCTATTTCTCATTTTTCTTGGTCCATAGGAAGCTAAAAATATTCTTCCTAATATTATGTAGAATTTGTTTTATGATGTACGCAAGAGACTGCAAATAGTCATGTATAGATTCCAAAAAAACCTTTAACAATTTAATGTGCCACCATAAGATATCCATATAGTGTACTATGGTGTAACCATACTCTCAATCCAATAGTAAAGCCAAAACCAATCCTTGAAGGCATACTCATTGAGCTTTAAATGTAACCATAGATTTTTTTATCACTAACTGAAATCTTCCTCTTGGAAGGCAATAAGTACATATATATCTCACATTTAACTTCCAACCTCTTTGTCAAACATTATTCATTATTTATGCTCATTACCCCCATCCTAGTGGCCCATCAACACAACTCTAGGTAATGATGTATTACTGATGCATTTGTGAAAGAACAATCCCAAAATAGGAGGACACCATCCACAAATAAAAGTGGGTTATATGCGATTCTCAATTATGATGGATTTTAATATACCATTACCTCTTTCCTATAGGATGCATTTCCTAAATCCTTTCTCTATAAGAAGAAACAAAAGGGGCGAGAAAGAGAAACCTTTCCTTAGAGATCTAGAAGGCAAGAAGAAAGGTGAAGCACGACCATTAATAAACATGGAGAAATAAATAAGTGAATAAACATCATTCCACCGAATTAACATATTCACATGAGAAGCCAACATGTAAGGTCATTAGGCTTAGATAAGGCCCACTAACCCTATCAAATGCCTTAGATAAATCTAATTTTTTGATAAAGGAAGACCTATTATTTACCTTTATATGCATAAACCTTGTTGATCAATGCTAGTAACATCATGAATTTATCTACCATCTAGAAATCCAAATTGCTCTCATGAGATAGAAGGAGACACCATAAGCTTGAGTCTTCTATCTACGATCTTATACATTATTTTATAGAGAACATTAAACAAAGAAATAGGTCTAAAATCCTTATTAGACCGAGGTACATACTTATTTGGAATCAATTATAATGAAGTGGAATTAACCCCCCCATAACCTTATGAGATCATTTGGATTCCTCAACAATCAACAATAAATCCTTACCTACCAACTCTAAAAAACCTTCAAAGAACTTTATTGACTAACCAATCGAGCGTAGGCTCTCATCTTTCTGGAAATATTCGATGACAAGCTGTAATTTATCCACTATCACCTTCCTTCATAAGAGTCCTATTCTAATCACAAGACACAAAACTTGGAAAGAAGGTTTCCATTTGAACTATCTTTACCAGGTTTGCATGAGGGGGTTCTAACAATCTTTTTAATTAATTTCTAATTTATTAACAAGGAAATTAAATAGTTTGTACATTAAATTGTCAACCCAAGGTTCTATGAGAACTTGCAAGTTATCATGCACTATATGTGTAGGCCACAATCTCCTATTGCTTTAGTTTATCTACTGTGAAGTTGTATTTCAATAACCTTACTTGCAAACAATGGTATGAACAATTACACAGTCTTGGCAAGGAATCAATGAGTTAAACAAGTACTGTAACTAAGTTGCAAGGAAAGTAAATCACATGATAAGAAAGTACATTCACATTGTATTAGAAAGTAAATTCTAAAACTCAAACACCATGCTAGAAAGTAAATTATAAAACTAAATTCACATTGTACTCACTACAAAGAGAACACCCTCTAGCAGAGGTTATAACCGAATACCCCTAATAAAAGAGCCTAAATATCAATTTATAGCGGATCTCACTAGTGGAGGTGAGTAGGCGGAGGTTTTTAATTGGTGCTTTTGTAAACCTAAACCACATTTGTGCATTTCATGGAACTAATGTGGTAAAAAACATGATGCATCGATCATGAAAATCCCCTTCCAATATGAGAAAAAATGCTATATTTAAAAAAATGGCTATAACGGTGCATTAAACACAAAATACACCCTGGTGTGTGTGTGTACATTGAACGCACTGTCACCATATCCTCTATGTTAGGTGCAAACAATATCCCCAGTGCATATGTACATTTTTTTTGAATTTTGTGCAAATATGCTGAGCTTTGATCTTTAATTCTTTAAGTGCAGAAACAATAAAAACTTGAAATCAATGAAGCATTCATACACATAAGCATTCAACTAATACAAAAGATGTACCTTGGGGAAAACCCTAAAAATAATGAGGATGAAAAACCCTAACAAATATTTAAAGTATAATTATGATAGATAGCAGAGAATGTCTTTTACAATAGCATATTGCTTTCGACACCCAGGAGCAAGATAACAAAGAACATACACCCAAGGTGTATATACTGAGCAATAGAGAAGAGATATCGACCAAAAGATCTTTGCAGTGTGTCCAACACATTAATTACAAGCCAAAAACAATCTCATGCAAGAAATAGTGAATCACTGCATAGGGAATTAGGTTCCCATGCAAACTATAGAGAATGCTCTTCTTGGAGAATAGCTACACCTCAATTTCTTGAATCTTACAAACACAAAAAATGCACAATTCCTTTCATCTTTGACATTAAATCATGCTCTACTCACTTCAAGATGAACTTGCATTCTACCTAGATGTAGGATCACTTAGTTAGGATGCTCACTCAAGTGCCTCCTTTTAACTTAAGCGCCACTTTTTAATTTAACTAAAGTGTCATCTTTTAGTTTAACTAAAGTGTTGTCATGCAAAATGTTGGTCACTATTTTTATGCTTATTTTTGTCATTAAAATCCATGTTTTTTCTTCAAAGTCCATCCATATCCCTCATATTTTATCCATATTTCCCTCAAATATGACGATATGAGGTATAATTGTCACTTCTTTTCATGAATTGAATTTTGCAATTTTAAAGCATTAAAATTAAAATTTTAACAGAAATTACAGGATTTCACAACTTCTCGTAATTGCTCCTAGCTTTGTATACTTGTAGGATAGCTGGGTGCGATCTAAGACATGTGGTAGAATCCTTGATGTCCATGGATGGATAAATATCTATCATCTTCATGAAAAGAGCTTCACATGTGTCTGGTCAATGTTGGTCGAACGACACCACTTTTACAGGAAAAGCTCTATTTTTAGCATAAAATCTGGGCATTTTTGGGACGTCGTGGGATTTTACCCATTTTTATGGATCTGAAGGTTGAATTCGACGCTATGAGAGAGAATATGGGATCTCATCCTCAGATTAAGAGTAATTTTAGCATTTGTGGTTATAGAACTTTTGTATAAATACCTTAAGACAAAGATGGTTTGATAACTCAAGGAATTGGAGTTTATACTTTGGATTTAATAGAATTTGTAGACCTTTGAGTTTTTATCAGATTGGTTTTAATTCATGTTGTTGGAGTAGTTAGCAAATCCTTTGCGATCTGATTGTGTTTAAGTGTGCAAGTAAAGCATTGGAGGGCCCCCTTTACCAAGCGTGCACATTCATCCTCTTTTCATTCTTATGTACTTATGGTATGAGTTGCAATTTTATTTTGCTATAGCTTGCTATTAAATTCATGTTCATCAGAGTAATGTTTGATTCAAGCTTTGATTCCATTGTTTACCAATTTAATGATTTTTAGGATGGATATCTAGCTATTGTAGCATTAGCATATATTGTGAGTTAATTTATTGTAAAAGAATTCAATATATAATTTTGTCTTCAACAACAAGATGTTATAGTTCTTTTTGCTTCTTGATATCTCATATTTGTAATTGTTGATGAGTAAAATACTGATGGTGTTACACCGAAATCTTGTCATGTTAAGCCATGTGTTAACACTATGCATCAATCCCTTAAGTTCCCTTGGCTGAATGGCATTGAATAAGAGGTTCTTTTCTTACCTTTTCCCCCCTCTAAGAAGGCAAGCACCCTTTCTCCTAAGGCAAGGTGCACCAACACCTTTTCCCTTCATGATTTGTTCTGGGTGATCCCTATCATCCTTTGGGAGGAAAGATCCGATCCTTTGGGAGGCATACTATCATCCTTTGGAGGTTTGGCTTGGATTGTTGGATGGAATATTGCAACATTAAGGCTAGGTTGTGATGTTCCTTCTCTTTGTAATTCTGTGTATTTCCCTTGATTACATTAATACAAATCCCTTTCCATAAATGTCTCTGTGTTAATGATGTTTAGAGCTTTCTTCCTTAATAGTCAGCTTAGATAATTTTATATCTAAGCTAGCTTATATCAAGTAGCTTAATTCTAACAAAGAGGGGTACATGCCCCCAAGCTTCATTTTGTTTGCTTTACAAGTAGATGAAACGAAGGTTAAAAAATCGAGTCTTGACACAATGGAATAATTTGTTATTGGATAAATCTACTCAAGCGGACTCAAGCTAGATCTCGCTGGTCCAAGTGGATCTAGAAAAAATCAAATACATAATACACCCTACTTTCCTATATCAGTCAAGATATATGATGAAGAGATAAGTACCTTTCCTGAGGTCTATAAGTATTCTCCTCCTCTTTGCTCCAAGCTCCAGACCTTTAGATCTTCAGCTGCAAAGCCCTATACAAGAGATAGAACAAACAAAAGGTGAAAGCATACATAGATATAAACTGATCTAAGCTAACAGTTAAGGAAGAAAGATCTAAACATGATTAACAAAAAGATATTTATGGAAAGAGATTTGTATTAATGTAATCAAGGGAAATACATAGAATTACAAAGAGAAAGAACATCACAAAAGGTGAAAGCATACATAGATATAAACTAATCTAAGCTAATAGTTAAGGAATAAATCTCTAAACATGTTTCCCTTTCATGAAGGGAAAGAGCGTCGATGGCGCTTCTAGCATGAAGGGAAAAGGTGCCCATGCACCTTGCCTTAGGAGAAAGAGCGCATGCCTTCTTAGAGGGGAAAAAAGGTAAGGAAAGAACCTCCAATTCAATGCCATTCAGCCAAGGGAACTTTAGGGATTGAGGCATAGGGTTAACACATGGCTCAACATGATGATATTTCAATGAGAATAAAAGTACACTCGATACCTCTTCACTAATATTTTAACGCGCATGTCAAAGGTATAAAACATGCTTGGAACCTTTTTCATGTTGGAATCCAGAGCATGAAAAAGCGATAAAGTAAGCTTAAACCAGTTTTCATATTTGAAAAATGAAAAGTAAGCTCAACACCATCTTACTGTTTTTAACGAGCTCAAAGATCAGTTGAAAGAATGCTCAGCGTATCTGCTTCATTTTTTAACGAGCTTGACACAGAATAGGGACTATGCTCAAAGGGTCGTTTCATTGTTTAGCGAGCTCGAAACTAAAACAAAGTATGCTAAAAATGACTCCCATTGACAGGTGATTTCTGAACATGATTTCCAGTGGTTGGTACTTGCCCCCAGTATGACTGTCAAGTAGCTTAATTCCAACAAAGAGGGGTACATGCCCCCCAAGATTTGTTTCGTCTACTTTACAAGCAGATGAAACAAAGGTTCAAAAATTGAGTCTTGACATAATGGAAGAATCTGTTTCATTTTTTAAGGAGATTGAACCTTATTCATGTTTGAATCCAGAGCATGAAAAAGTGATAAAGTAAGCTCAAACCAGTTTTCATGTTTTAACCAGAGCATAAAAAATGAAAAGTAAGCTCAACACCATCTTAATTTTTTTAACGAGCTCGAAGATCAGTTGAAATAATGCTTAGGGTATCTGCTTTATTTTTTAACGAGCTTGAAACAAAATAAGAACTATGCTCAAAGGGTCATTTCATGGTTTAGCGAGCTCAAAACTAAAATAAAGTATGCTCAAAATGACTCCCATTGATAGGTTATTTCCCAACATGATGTCCAGTGGTTGCTACTTTCCCCCAGTATGAATGTCAATAGCTTAAATCCAACAAAGAGGGGTACATGCCCCCCAAGCTTTGTTTTGTCTGCTTTACAAGCAGATGAAATGAAGGTTCAAAAATTGAGTCTTGACACAGTGGAATAATCCTTTATTGGATAAATCTACTCAAGCATACTCAAGCCAGATCTCCCTAGTCCAAGTGGATCTAGAAAAAAATAGGTACATAATACATCCTACTTTCCTAGATCAGTCAAGATACAGGATGAAGAGATAAGTACCTTCCTTAGGTCTATAAGTATTCTCCTCCTCTTTGCTCCAAGCTCTAGACCTTCATATCTTCAGCTTCAGAGCCTTATACAAGAGATAAAACAAACAAAATGTTAAAGTATACATAGATATAAACTGATCTAAGCTAACAGTTAAGGAAGAAAGCTCTAAACATCATTAACATAGAGACATTTATGGAAAGAGATTTGTATTAATGTAATCAAGGGAAATGCATAGAATTACAAAGAGAAGGAACATCATAGAAGGTGAAAGCATACATAGATATAAACTGATCTATGCTAACAGTTAAGGAATAAAGCTCTAAACATCTTTCCCTTTCATGAAGGGAAAGAGCACCGATGGCGCTTCTAGCATGAAGGGAAAAGGTGTCGGTGCACCTTTCCTTAAGAGAAAGAGTGCTTGCCTTCTTAGAGTGGAGAAAGGGTAAGGAAAGAACATCCTATTCAATGCCATTCAGCCAAGGGAACTTTAGGGATTGAGGCATAGGGTTAACACATTGCTCAACATGATGAGATTTCAGTGAGATTAAAAGTACACTCGATACCTCTTCACTAATATTTTAACGAGCATATCAAAGGTATAAATGACAGTCGAAACATTTTTCATGTTTGAATCCATAGCATGAAAAAGTGATAAAGTAAGCTCAAATGAGTTTTCATGTTTTAACCAGAGCATGAAAAATGAAAAGTAAGTTCAACAACATCTTACTGTTTTTAATGAGCTTGAAGATCAGTTGAAAGAATTCTCAAGGCATCTATTTTTATTTTTTAACGAGCTTGAAATAGAATAAGAACTATGCTCAAAGGGTCATTTCATGGTTTAGTGAGCTCGAAACTAAAAGAAAGTATGCTCAAAATGACTCCCATTGACGGGAAATTTCCCAAAATGATGTCTAGTGGTTGGTACTTGTCTCCAATATGACTGTCAAGTAGCTTAATTCCAAGGAGGAGGCGTACATGCCCCCCAAGCATCATTTTGTCTACTTTATAAGTAGATGAAACGATATTGAAATGTCACAAGAAATGCCATTGAAAGACAAGGTTCTTAGGCTAGGAAATATAACGACTGACCTTAGGAGGAAAGTGACAAATTTAGAAGAGAAAAGGAGATCGAGCACACCTCCAGAAGTGCCAGAGAGTAGAATAGATGTGGTACTTAGGCTGCGAACATAATAGAAGAAGTAGAGAAAACATGTGCTAAGGTTGTGGACCAAGTCTCTCAGACTTGGGAATCCCTAATGGATGACGAGCAATCACAGAGGATTGCAAGTAAGATGAATGTGTTTGAAGCAAATATAACACAGATAAGACATGAGATGAAACAACTACCTTTTCCCCAGAAAATGGCTAAGGCATAAGAGATGCAGAAACTGCAGCAAAAAATGACTGTGCTGCGCACACAACAACAACAATGTGAAGAAAAAGTAGAGGAGTTGTAGGCATAGGAAAAAACATTTACAGGCATCCTTCAGCCTGTACACTAGAAGGTGCACGAGGTAGAAACATCAGTAGAGAGAGTTATGTAGGAACATGTTTTTTCTGACCTGGTGGAGCACATGGAGAAAATAAAGGAAGAAGTGCACACAAAGACATAGAAACTGGTGAAAATCATGGAGGATTTTCAAAACAAAATTAGCACAAGTCAGTCCATGGAGCAATAGTTCTCATGGCTCGGGATGAGCCATAGGTGAGTGTTAGGGGCCTCTTGGGCCTAGGGATAGTAGGGAAGAATTCATGTAGAATTCTGCCTAATTATGGAGAAGAACATAAAGGAGAAGAGGAAGGGGTTACGACTAAGGAAGGAACATAAAGAGGAAAGGGAAGGTTTCTATGACAGAAGAAGTAAAGTAGAAGAAGAAGCAGAAGAGGATAAGGCATTGGAAGAGGAAGATGCACTAGACAAGCTAGCCACAATAGAAGTATAGAACATGACATGAGATGATATGGAAGAATATCAGCAGAAGCAGGCGTGCAAATGGCATAACGACTAAAAAGAAACAGTAAGGCATCATGCTAAAGAAAGCGACAGGCCTTAGCTAGCATGGGTATGAGCTCGACTAGAGCCAGCATAAACCACACGTGTGAAGGCATATTTGTAATTCAGGATGATAGTGCCTCTTGTTATGGGTTTCTAGAATAGGAAAGACAACATGTTCGCTGGATATAATAATTCAAGTAAGATAGCGACAAAAAAGGAGTCTGTATCGAGTCAGTATTTGGGCATGTAATAAGAATGTATGGGATATGTATTGAGTCTATAATTGGGATAAAAGAGAAGGAACCCAAGCCGTGTAATTTTTGATATGATAGATTCAGTTAGTCTCTGGTTGGATCCTAATAGCTTCCATATTTTGGATTCGAGAGTAGGATTTTTGTAGACGCTCGAGTTAGGCTCAGGAGATAGTTTTGGTTAATGGATCTGTATCCTTGAGTGCATCAGATTTAGGTATCTGCAGCTGAGTGCGTATATGCGTAGGGAGGGTTGATTCGATCTAGGATGTATGCATATCACTAGGAGAAATAGAATAGAAGGAGAAAAGAGAGAAGAGCAAAGAATATGAGAGAGAGAAAGAGTCTATAAAGTTAGAGAATACTATCTTGAACAGAGTCTACAACTTAATGCACAGACAAAGCTAAATATTTTTCCTCATGCCAGATGAAGAGCACCTTGTGGTTTTCTCTCGGATGGGTTTCCATGTTATATTCTTTATATATGTGTGAATGTTTAAAGTAGCTTAGATATATGTGTGATTTCTGAAGTGAATGAATGACTGTAGCTTTGATTATAATTAAATGAATGAATGATGGTTGCATTGTACTCCTGGATATGATTATGCTGCATGTCTATTGTTTATTCACTAAAGTTACATAAAGAGAGCTTGGATCATAGCTTAGCTGCTAGAGTGTAGTAGCCATAAGTAGTCCACCCCTCAGAATTCGTTGGAATCCTTGGTTCGAGGCCAAGGCACTAAAACACCCTCCCACGCAACCGCAGAAACTTGGTTCTGGTAGTTACCCATATAAGAGAGATATCTTGGGCGAGATGGCATCTTTGTCACAGGTGCTGCTGGCTGAGCTCTTCTCTGTCGAGTCAGTATCTCAGGCTTTTTTGCATTGAGCAGAAGAGACTGAACCTGGGTCTAGGTCCCTGGAGATAGGGACAGGAAGACGTAAGAAAGGAAACATGATGAAGATCATGATGAATATGGTGATGAAGATGGTGATGATGATGATAGTGATGATGATGATGATGATGATGATGATGGAGATGACGACGACGATGATGATGACGACGATGATGTTGACGATGATGATGACAACGACGATGACGATGATGATGAATATGATGATGATGATGATGAAGCTGATGACGATGATGATGATGCATATGGTAATGATGATTATGATGAAGATGGTGATGACGACGACGATGATGATGAAAATGACGATCATAATGACGTTGATGATTATGATGATGATGATGATGATGTTTGAGTCTGGAATGTTGGAGTTTGTGAAACTTTAGAAGCTATTCTTATTGTTCTTGTATTGTACCTCCTACGGGAGATGAAATTATTGTAATCAATCATACAAACACTAGAAGAAAAATGTAGACCTTGTGGAGAAAAACAAGCAACAGAAAAGATAAAATAAATTATAAAATATAAATATTATTTCTCCCCCAAGAGAAGTCCACCCCAGTTAAATCATCAGTGGAAAATATGTATAAATAGGAGGCGGCCCGCTTCATTATTCCACACAGCAACAACACATCAGCATAGTGTAGTTCATAGTTTTCTGGGAGAGAGAGAAGTTCGCATATACTGTAGAAGAAGATTGTTTTTTAGGGTTTCTATCTTTGGGAAGCTTTTCCATATTTTATCCTTCTTTTTCATTGTACTTTGATCTCAGAATTATCATATCTAGATGAAGGTTGCTAGGTTTTCTCCCATTTGGGTTTCCCAGGATAAAAGAACTCGTGTTATTATTCTGTGCTTTGTCTATGTTCTAGTGATACTATTGATAAATACAATTAAGATATACTGCTATAATCTTATGAAAATCTAACAAGGTATCAGAGCAGTGCTAGAAGAAGCCATTGTCAGAACTCTATCGGAAACCTGTCGGAACTAGGGTTTCATATTTCAAGGTCTTCACTTAAAATTTTGGCAGAAAAAGAGCCTTGGATATTTTTCTCTAAGGAGGGCACATATTTTGGTGAATNAACTCCGACTCCTGATGCAGTAAACATGCAAATCAAACATTAACAAAAACAACTTATGCACCGGATTTCAAGTTAAGCAACAAATATCATCGAAGGATATGCAAGAACCTTGGATATTTTTCTCTAAGGAGGGCACATATTTTGGTGAAGACAACATTCAATTTTGAGAATTTTTCAATTTTGACCTAATTCTACAGCCGCAACATAAATTAGGGTTTAAGTTTTTGACCTACTTACTCCACAGTTTTGGCTCGACTCTACCTCCTTTCAACTCACCTATCTAAGGTGCATTCACATATGGAGTTAGTTTTCCAAAACTCCAACCTTCAATTTTGACCTAGTCTCTACTAGGGTTTCAGATCCAGATGATTAGTATGAAGGTTGAAGATCATATGGAAGGAGCTTCCAACTTCATCCCCTAGAAATCTAGGGTACTTCTTCTACTAGAATAACATGACCTATTACAATGTGTAAATGAAAAGGTCCTAGAACCAGAAGTCAAAGAAGAAAAACCTCGTTGGAGGAAGAATGATGCCAAAGCAAGAAGGATTTTGGTGGACTCAGTTAGAGACCACTTGGTTCCTCAGATATAAGAAAATATGACATCAAGGAAGATGTTCAAAACCTCGAAGAAACTTTTTGAAAACATTAACATCAATGTGACTCTCACATTGAGGAATAAACTGTCGAATATGAAGATGACGAAGTCCAAGAATATTGGCTCATATTTCATGAGGATCACCGAGCTCTGTGACAAACTAAAGTCCAATGGAGACAATATTGATAAACTGTCGAATATGAAGATGACGAAGTCCAAGAATATTGGCTCATATTTCATGAGGATCACCGAGCTCTGTGACAAACTAAAGTCCAATGGAGACAATATTGAAGAAAATGATATAGTGATGACCACCTTAAATGGTCTCTCACATTCTTGGGAGTCTTTCATTCAAACTATAAGTGGTCGAACCAAGCTGCCCAAATTTGATAAGCTATGGGAAGAATGCACTCAGGAAGATGCGAGAATAACATTACACCAAAGAATTCATGGCGCTCAACCTGAGGAAAATCAAGAGTGCATATCTCATGCCAAGAAAGGAAAGGGAAGGGGAAGGAATTCATTCAATCACAAGCACCAATATAAGAGATAAAGTCCTCCCCCAAATTAGAAGAAACAAGAGAAGAAGGATTTATCTCAGATACAATGCTACAGGTGCAAGAAATACAATCATTATGCCAGTAGCTGTCGAAGCTCAATTAAAAGGAAGCAAGAAGCTTCAACTGTTAGTGTAGAAGAAGAACCTCTTCACAAGGAGCTAAGGAAGGATGATCCTTTAGAGTTCTCCTTCTAAGAAATGATATGAAGATCCATACTATGATGATCGTCAAGCAAGCATA
>LPNX010102023.1:0-10538 GCA_001517045.1 Pseudotsuga menziesii | reverse complement strand
TGACGGTAGCTCTAGGTTTAGGTTAGCATAAACTGTAGTCCTTCTAACATACCACGCAAGAAAGAAAAAAAAAAAAACATGTCTACTAACTTTGAAAAACATTTCCAAGAAAACGTCGATGAATGCACTCTAGAGCAACTAAGGGACATCTTAGTCAACAAGTCCGGCAAAACAGTTTTGGCCAACAGATTTAGAGCTCTGTTCAACTTAAAGACTGTTGCTGAAGAATTTGCCACTAAGCCAGAGGAAGCCAAAAAGGCCATCGAATACATTGCCGAATCCTTCGTCAATGACAAGTCTGAGTTGTTGAAGCACGAAGTGGCCTACGTGTTGGGTCAAACCAAGAACTTGGACGCTGCTCCAACTTTAAGACACGTTATGTTAGATCAAAATCAAGAACCAATGGTGAGACACGAAGCCGCTGAGGCTTTGGGTGCCCTAGGTGACAAGGATTCGTTGGATGACCTAAATAAGGCTGCTAAGGAGGATCCACACGTTGCTGTGAGAGAAACCTGTGAACTGGCCATTAACAGAATCAACTGGACCCATGGAGGTGCCAAGGATAAGGAAAACTTGCAACAATCCCTATACTCGAGTATTGACCCAGCCCCACCTCTACCATTAGAAAAGGATGCTACCATCCCAGAACTACAGGCCTTATTGAATGATCCTAAGCAACCTTTGTTCCAAAGATACAGAGCCATGTTCAGACTGAGAGATATCGGTACTGATGAAGCAATCCTGGCCTTGGCCACTGGTTTCAGTGCAGAATCCTCCCTTTTCAAGCATGAAATCGCCTACGTCTTCGGTCAAATAGGTAGTCCGGCTGCTGTCCCAAGTTTGATTGAAGTTTTGGGCAGAAAGGAAGAAGCTCCAATGGTTAGGCATGAAGCTGCTGAAGCCTTGGGTGCCATTGCTTCTCCAGAAGTTGTCGACGTCTTGAAATCTTACCTCAACGATGAAGTCGATGTCGTCAGAGAATCTTGTATCGTTGCGCTAGATATGTATGATTACGAAAACAGCAACGAACTAGAATATGCTCCAACTGCTAATTAGAAGAATCAGCATCATCAATAATGATAGTAACAATAATCATTGTATAATCTTGTATTTTATACTTTTCAAAACCCGCCATTTCCGTTATATATACAAATGTATCAAATAGCAAAAAAATTATTTATTTTCGAAACCGTTCTCTCGAGCTTCAGCTTTCAACACTGGTCTTCAAAGCATAGGAAACACTCACATAGAGATATCTAAAAACGAACGATAGCAGAATGAGCAACAACGAAATTGTATTTGTCACTGGCAATGCCAACAAGTTAAAGGAAGTGCAGTCGATTTTGACTCAAGAGGTCGACAACAACAACAAAACCATCCACTTAATCAATGAGGCCTTAGACCTGGAAGAATTGCAGGACACGGATCTGAATGCCATTGCGTTAGCTAAGGGAAAGCAAGCTGTTGCGGCCTTGGGTAAGGGTAAGCCAGTGTTTGTGGAAGACACTGCGTTGAGATTTGACGAATTTAACGGTCTACCAGGTGCTTATATAAAATGGTTTTTAAAGAGCATGGGATTGGAAAAAATTGTGAAAATGTTGGAACCCTTTGAAAATAAAAACGCTGAAGCAGTTACCACCATTTGTTTTGCTGATTCTCGGGGTGAATATCACTTCTTTCAAGGAATTACAAGAGGCAAGATCGTTCCAAGCCGGGGACCCACTACATTCGGCTGGGATTCAATTTTTGAACCTTTTGATAGTCATGGACTGACTTACGCAGAGATGAGCAAAGACGCAAAGAATGCTATTTCTCATCGTGGTAAAGCCTTCGCTCAGTTTAAAGAGTACTTGTATCAAAATGACTTTTAGATGATGTGCTGAGAAGATAAGAGGAATTATGGATAGATTTTTTTTTTTTTTATTCTTACTTTATGTCGCCTCTATATTCAATTATATAAAGATGCCTGTATATTAGAGTTGGGATATTTTAACCAATAAGTTTAATAATTGGATGTGCTCGTTCGTTCCGTTGTTTAATCTGGAATCCGTAGTAAACAGCAACCAAGATATTTGATTTTTGAAGTTCGTATCAAAGTTATCGTTGGTGATGTAATATTCATGTAGTTGGTTAACTACTGACGCAGCAGACCAACCGCTTTTCATAAACGTATTGACGTATTTCTTAATCTCATCAAAATCACCACTTTTGACTTTTTCAACAATTTCTATTAGAATGTCATGAGGTACCACACCAGCTAATTCTTCCACTTGGGTAGAAGTTATGTTTTTACCATCACCCAAGTATTGCGCCCTCTTGGAAGCGGATTGTAATAATGTAATGCCTCTTCTCAAGTCACCTGCCGAAATGTCCAAGATCCTTTCCAAAACTCCATCATCACATTTAACATTTTCTTGTTCGCTGATAAACCTCAAACGGTCAATGGCATTACTTGCGTCTAGGGCTTTGAATCTAAATTTGGAACAACGGGACGCTAGCGGGTCAATAATTCTTGTCACATAATTACAAATCAAACAGAATCTTGTTACTCCTGAATAGGTTTCCATTGTTCTACGTAATGCACTCTGTGCATCGGCAGTCATTGAATCGGCCTCATCGAGAATAATGATCTTATACGGTGGGCACGGATAGTTCTCCAAGTCATGTTTGCTAGGCTTGGATACAGTCAATCTTGCAAAATTTTTTACCTTTTCTCTTACAATAGAGATACCACGTTCGTCAGAAGCGTTCAACTCCAATATTCTTGATTTCATCAAGTCGGGTCCATATAATTCTTTTGTTAGCGCTAAAATGGTAGACGTTTTACCAGTTCCTGGGGGACCATAAAACAACATATGTGGTAGATTAGCTGACTTTAAGGTTTTCTTCAAAACAGTAACGGCATGATCTTGAGCTGTCACTTCATCTAGGTTTTTGGGCCTGTATTTCTCAACCCAGGGTTGTTGTGCCAATGATTGCTCTGCGGCTAACTTTGATATCTTACGCTTTTTATTTGGACCAAACCCTTCAAACATCTCAAGTGATTGCCAATACTTTCCCCCAGTATTTCTCGCTGTCTCTCTATTTTACTTCTCTTATAGCATTGACTTGTTCGCTTGAGTTACTTCCTGATTGCTTTGAAATACGCGAAGTAAAAGAGTGAAAAATAACGATGAGAAAGGTTTTTGATAGAAGAGAACAAAAAAGGAACAGTGTTACAATAGTATATAGAGATGTCGAATACTTGGGACGATGTATGGGCATCAGACAGTGATGTCGAAACTGAACGATCTCCAGATTTAGTGAAGTTAAGAGAGAATCATAGCAAGAGGGGGTACTTGGACGGAATAGTGAGTTCTAAAGAAGAAAAGCTGCAAGAGGGTTTCAATGATGGTTTCCCAACGGGCGCTAAATTAGGGAAACAAGTTGGCATAATTATGGGGATTTTACTTGGCCTACGAACACGTTTTGGTGATGAAGATGAGGACCTCAGTAAGGCATATATTGATGCTCAAAAAGAATTACGCATTAACAAAGTACTTAGTAAGTCCATATTTGATCCAAACTTTGACTTGCAAGAAAAACATCCGCTCATAACAAAATGGACTGATATTGCCAATACCTATTGTGAAAAGTACCATGTGCCATCTATCCAATAAAGTTGTTTTAAATGGAGTTGATTTCACAATTTATGTACCTTATATCATCCTTCATTTCACATAATGACGAGATATTACAAAAATAATGATAATAATAATAATAATAATACACAATACTTGCACACGTATACAAATGCGTAATACAAAAAAAATAAATAGTAAACAAAGCACGAAATGAAAAATGACACCGCAGTCACCAGAATGGGCACCATCCAATATAATGTTGACATAACCTTTCAATAGAAGTGGCTTGTTGGATCAGTTTATCAACCTGCTCAGGGACGTCTAATTCATTGAACCTCTTGATATCATTGCCCGTTAATTTATCTGTAATACGTCTCAAAACAAGCATTGCTCTGGCGTTTTTGGTCTCATTTTGTTGTTCTGCTTCCATATTTGCCGCTTCTTCGACAGTAATTGCCCCCTTCCTTAATAATTCACTAGGATTAATCAACGGCAAAGGAATTCCAGTTTGCTCAGTAAGTTTTTGTGGCGGTAAATCGAATCCCCAATGGATCAAAGGATCAAGCGCAAAAGCTTCCAAGATCGCCATTAATGATTCTTTATTATCTCTTAAGACTCTCATGACATTTTCACAAGTAATTCGGAAACTGCCTTCAATTCCACTAACTTCCATTGCGTATGTTAACATCCTAGTTAGTCTAAATGGCACTTTTTCTGGATACTTTTCTCTTAAGATGGCAGCTTCAAAACAATCGCCGAAATCAATGTGGATAACTTTACCGGTGATTCTATCTAGCATCAGGTTGCTTGGATGGCGATCACCTAGTCCCAGAATATAACCAGTCATGGACATAACTGCTAAAGATCTCGTATAAGTTGTTCTACGTTCTAGCCATGTCTCTGACGACCTACTCTTTAACCATAATATTTTATAAAGGTCTTGGCCTTTTGTATTATCTAAAGCGTACGTGAATACTTCAATTTTTTGTAAAAGAGTCAAATTCTCATAATCGGGGGCCATTTGTAACATAACCCAATGTTCAATGTTCAACGGAATTTTTTTGGCATCACGGTGTTCTCTGATCAAAACGTGGAATGTGTCACTATTTGGTACCCATCCTAGTAAACCAGATTTAGGCGACAATGGAATAGCCGGGTATTGTTGGATATCCAAATGTCTCTTGAAACACTCTGAATCATTCTTCAACAAAGTGTTAACTAGACCAAATAATTGCATAACAAGGCTATCTTGTCTTATATCTTCATGTCCCTTTAAAACGTATTTATAATCTTTACCGTCGCTACCCTTGATGGAGAATTTTCTTGGCCTTTGCTTCGAAGAGATCACAGAAAATAATGGCTCAAACTTCGCTATTCTAATGGTAGGTTTTCCTGGGAAATATGTCCCAGGAACAGCCAATTCGAGATCATGAGTAGCCAGAAGCTGGGGAGAAACATGCTGTAAGTCTAAGGTTTGTAACTGTGGTATTTGACGTGTTATTTTTCTGAAGACGTTATAATAAATATCCCAAGCTTGGTTCAAATTATTGATGTCTTTTGACTTTTTGTAGTTATTCAACCATTCGTAGGCATCGTTCAAATCTCTACCAAATGATTTCTGAAACGATACCTCACTTAACGTTTGAGGCTCATTGCCTAAGTGTTTATGTAAAGGTTCTAAAGTAGAAAACATTTTTTCTATGTTATGTTCAACGAAAAATTGGCGGCTCGCATCTTCCAGTCCTTCATACCATAATTCGTGCCATAGAACGGCTACTCTGATCAACTCGTGACTAACTAATTCTGCCTGGTTTACCAGGACTGGACTATGAATCCTAATTTTCTCTATTATTGAAAGAGCCGCTTTTTGTCTTGAAACAGATTCAGACTTGATCGCGACAGTTAAAGGATACACGAGAGCTTGTGGATGAGCTTTCCCTAAATCAGAAAGCAACGACAAAAGGGAATTACTCACCGTAGGATCTGGCTGATGTATACGAGAGATCAACTGTGGTAAGACTTCAAGCCAGTTCTCTATTTTCATCAAATTGAAGCCTTCATACATGGCTTGTGAGACTTCTTTAATACCACCAAAGTTAAATAAAAGAGTCAATAACCTCAACGTGTCTTGCAAACAACTTGTTTCTAATAGAGATATTGAATGAAAAAAGCCCTTGATCGCTGGAACAACATGTCTTTGAATAAGCTCTAGCGGGTATCTGTTGCCATTAATAGTCAAAGAACCACTTCCTAGGATACTACCGTCAATCCGCACATTATCATTATTAACTGCCGTGTCATCATCATCATCATTCTTACCTCCGTTGAGCTTAGTCTCTTCCTGAACCATGGATATTACTTCAAAATTAGCTAAGGCCCAATTATGCCATGCCTTGTACCAATTTTTATCGAAATGTGTAGCCAATAGATAGGAACCAAGAATTGCATCCGGATTTGTGTTTCTCCAGTTCGGTTGTGTTGCTATTCTCCATTCACCTTGCTTTAAAAAACATCGAGCTAATAATTTTGTGTATTCCTCAACATACGGAGCAGTACTTGCACTTGAGAGTTTGACACTTTGCGCGATCATATTATTCGGATCCAAACCAAGATCATGCGCTAACCTGGATGTAAATCCTATCAAGTGGTTTAATGCTTCTTTATAAGCTCCTGTAGCCCAAATATATTTTAGTTGCGCGTAAACAACTGGGGGAGGAGCTTTGAACGTATTTGGTAAACTAGGATCGTTGCCTCCTTCTAGTAGCATATTCAATGCCTTATTTGCTAGCCTCATTCTACCAGATTTTCTGCACAAATTTGCAAATTTTATCCATATTTGCAGGTCTTGCTTGGGCTTTATTACCAATGATCTTACTCTAAGCACTCTTTGCCATAAATCGACATTTTTTTGGCAGCCCAGCAGTCTTTTTGTCCAAAGATTTTGATAGTGAAGTTTTTTCTCGGAATTAGGTGGCAATTGTTTATACTTGATGATTTCCTCAAACTCTGTTATTATTTGAGTTCTAACAATAACGCTATATGCTCTATTATAACTTTCATTGATCAACGCGGAAATTTCAGTCACAAGCAAATCTCTGGCGTTTAATATATGCTTACTAGCATTGTCGTAATCATTCTTGTGCAAGTATAAAATTGCATCAAAAAATTCCTTATCTGGAGATTTAGGTTTCATAACGCTGATATATTGCTCAAGCATATCCCACTCTCCCAACCCCCACGCAGCACCAGCTGCCAAGGGAGCTATTAGCTTCTTAGTTTGTAGCTTCGAAACTTTCCACTTTCTAGCTGCCAATTGCGACAACTGTTCCCATTCGCCAAGGGCATGAAGGGATCTCATCTTACCGAGTGTAACGCTCACGGAAGTATCACCTGCCTTTTCACGTTCATTATAAGCATGTAGTGCATCTTCCCAACGCTCTAATTTTTCAAACCATGTCTCCTTTAATTGAAGTGAATGATGTTGTTGGGCATGCTTTAATATACCAATTGCAGCATCCGTTTGATTCAGCTGGTTGTTAATGCTGATCAATGATTCAATAGTTGAGTTCTCAGGCTCTTTAATAAATTTAATCTCTTTATAATGTAGCGCTTTGGCATAGGCGTGACATCTTTCAGCATACTCGCCCAGGCTTTGAGTTGGTATTGGTAATGCCTTGTCATCGTGTTCCATAAATTCTACCAGGTTTAACAATGTTTGATGTATTTCTGGTGGATTTAAGGGAGAAGATAAGGCTATACATAATGACTCAATTAAATCTTCTTGATATTGGCTATAAAGTTCGGTCCAAACACATGCGAATGCGGTATTAAAAAGTTCTTTGGCTAGTGGATAATACATGCTTGCAAGATTTGAACAAGCTCTTAGAGCATGGGAGGGTGACTCTTTTAATAATTGAATGGATAGACGTTTGCTCCATTCCTGCCAATCTTCTTTAGTTCTTTGTTGGCTAGAATTCCATGCACTTTTCAAAACTGATTGGTTTATAGGTAATTTTGCGACCCCAGCATCTGCTGCCTCCATTTGTTCCGCGGGCTTATAATCCGTTGTATTTGCTTCAAGAATTTTTGTGGGTAAAACATCATTGTTTAATATTCTGTTTGTCAAGTCATCATATATTGTGTGTTGAATATGTTTCTTCATTAAAACTTCATTAATGACAGGGATGAAGATAGCAAAGGATGTGCCCATTTGTATTAGCAGTAGACTTAAAGTATTCATAATGACTTTTGAGAGTTCGTCACTCGTTGTTGAACTTAGTACCCTAAGTAAAGAGTGAACAATTCTTGAGGACATCTCAAAAAGGTCAACATCCTTGGCCAGTTTGCCAATAGTAATTATTGCAGACCTTTGTAGGTTCCCGCTGGTGAATTCTGCCATTTGAACTATCTTGGGTGTAATCAAATGCGAATAACCTTCTAAGTTAGGACCAAACGATTCTAACAGTCTCAATACCCTTCTGGAGAGGACCTTGTCACTAGACTTGTCATTCTCCAAAATTACAAGGAACAAGGTCAGAGTAAGAGGGACCAATCTTTTGAATTCACCCTCCAGAGCCTTTGATATTGCTTCAATAACACTTACAAGCGTTATTTGTAGCTTAGCAACCGAAGAAAAATCTTTGATAGCCTGGAATATAGAATCGACATGAGGTCTTATGTGTTGCCTTACGATAATAATCAAAGAGCAAAGCTGTTGGAAGTAAAATTCTAATAGTGACTGAGAGCATGTACGCATTACGTCCAAAATAGTTGGGATGATCTGGTCCAAGAATGAAACACATTTTAGACCAAGGGTTTGAAAAATATGCATAATCGCTTGGATCACGGCAGTGTGGTAAGATGATAGGGATGGATCTTTTAGGATTTTTAGCAGGCAGTGAATGACAACAGTGGTATAATACTCATCATTCGAAGGAGACATGCCCTGCATGAGAAGAGCAATGTCGATAGGCGGGGCGTTCTGTTCTGTAGATATATCGGTAGTAGAGGTAACCTCACGTTCTTTTTGGCGATATGGGTCGATAGCTCCCAGTATACCTATCAAAGTGACTGTTTGTCTCCTAATATTTTGAGAGTTTTCTGTCTTCAATATATTCACCAATATACCCAATAATTCGGGATAGTCGAGTAAAGGATCTATCACGTAACCAGATGAGGCTGCAAGTTGACCAAGGGCCTTAAGTGCAGCTTCTCTCTTGAAAGAGTTTGATTGATCCTGAAATGTTTTGATAATTAAAGGAAACAAATCCTTAAGATATATCTTCATATCTTCGCCCCCTACAACAGATAGCTCACCTATAGTTCTCAGTGCAGTTGATGCAACCGTTGAAGAGGTATCTTGGAATTTTGGTAAAAGAACATTTAAAAGAGGTTCGATATAAGGTTTCGCAACATCTTTACTCGACCTGATAAGAGTACATAACAAACTGGCAGTTTCTTCCTTTTCCCGAGAAGAAGTTGAGAATTTTAATTTTGTTAGCAGTTCCAGTAGTATTTTTCTTATCGATGGGATGACGTATGCAGGGTTTACGGAAGACAACCTACCGACAAGCTCCATTGCTACTGACTGAATATTGAACGACTCATCGTGCAGTGCAGTAAACAAGAGTCTCAAATTATCTGGTTGTGCCAACTGGGGATCGAAACATGGATTAAGATTCTTTAAAACTTCTAAACGGATATCTTGTAAAGGGTCCGCAATCGTAATGGCTAGAAGCTTTGATAACACTTCAGATACAGTGTTCAGAGAGTGTAGTGATGTTTGTTTGCAGATGTTATCCTTGACGTAAATTTCACAAGATGTCAACGCAGCTAGTTTCCTTACTCTGGGATCTGTATGCTCAATGTAAGAAAGTGCAACAATTCTCACGAATTCCACCAACGAAAATCTGCTTTTGATATTTTTTAACATTCTAAAAGCTTGTATAATGATTTTTATATCATTATTATCATCGTTACTTTCACCAGTTTTCTGTAGGATGCTTTTATTTCTCCATTCTCTTGCTCTTTCTCTCGAAAACGATGGTATCTCCATTGGTGACCCTGGCTGGATAAATGGTGTTCCAGATAAGGTTGAACAGACTAGGTTAAGCAACTCGTCATTTATTTTGGGGCCTAGTGATGGTATTCTCTCAGTCAGAATTTGAAACGTTTCCTGCATATAGTCGGAAAGAGGGCATTTGAACATCAGGTCCAGTATATTTCTGTTTAATAATTTACCTAGAACGGGGCCCAAGGGAACTGCCAATCTTCCGATGCAGTAGAAAATTTCATTTTCAAATTTCTTTCTGAATTTGAATTTCGTCTGTAAATCATGTTCAATATAATCAAGAATTTGTTTCACATAAGGTGCGATATCGGGCCCGACTTCATATGCAATATCACCAATCGATATTAAAATCTGTGGTTTGTCATCTTTGAGATGTGGTATTTTCTTTGCTGGAGCATTGGTTAAAATCTCTAAATAGTTGTCCATAATTTGGTGCAAATATTTGCCAGCAAATAATTGAGGATTGAACGATGCTAATAGGGGAACAATCTGGTAAATCTTTTCTCTAATCATTTTCGCTTTATGATTTTCATAAGCTATGCAATTTAGACACATTTGGTCGAACACTTGATTCAAAAAGGGATCCTTCAAAAACAAGATTTCCTTATAAACCAACAAACTTGCATGGATGCATTCTAATGTGTTTACTTGAAATCCGTATTCACAACTTGTAGCCAATCTCTGCACCCACTGGCTAGTTAACTGAGGATCCCTATTTCGAAGGGTGGAAAGACATTTGGCCAATGTAATGGACGCATCAATTCTGATCACCAAATGTGGGTCTCTTAGTGCTCTCCAAATGTTATCTAGTATGGAATTCAAGTATTGGTAGAGTAAATAAGGAC
>LPNX010102008.1:0-12354 GCA_001517045.1 Pseudotsuga menziesii | reverse complement strand
AGATCTGAACCTAACCTGGTCCAATGGGTATGTAAGTTTCCAAACCAGGGTTTGACCCACTGCTAGACATTTCTATTATGACCACCACAAGAATGGGATGATGGATCTTTGTTAGCAGGCTAGCAACACGCCGCCCTTTGTTTGTGGTCATGAATCATATCCTATGCTAGTTAGTCCAAGATTCTAGGATTTATTCCAATTTCCATTCATTTACTAGGGTCATAATCATTTGAATCAACACTCCCAGTCTCCCACGGTCCACCTAGGCCTCTTAGTCTACCTCTCTCATCAAAGGAAGGGGGTTAGGAAGTAGAGACAAAGGCAACTGGGATGGAGGGCCAGCCAGAGAGAATGGTTGTACAATATGCATATAGTCATCTCTAAAAGAAAAGAAAGAATTTGTCATATACCTAACTGAATATTAGCATTACTTAATTTGTTGGGATGCTTACAACGTAACTCTTGTGCCTGAGTTGTTTATGAGGGTTTCCTATGTCTTCAATGGCTACGATTTAGAGAGGCTCATTCCCATCATTATAGCACTAGTGGTTTTCTTCTGCAAATATCGCTATTACGTCTCCCCTCCTCACTCACCTCACCTTTTGACTTGAGTCCTCTTCTTCTTCTTCTTCTTCTTCCTCCTCCCGTGGGCTCTCTGATCTACACCCTGAGTGCCCTCATAACAAAGAATGGTCTCTGAAAGTATTTGGAAACCTCGGGAACACAATACATAGTTTTCCCTCACCTGCACAGATATATGTATGTTATGTAGAAGCAATTATAAAATTATTTTTTTTGTAATCATGTAAAATACACAAACATGCATTCACCTACCCTAGACAAGGTAAACCAACTCAGGAGCGTTGGGATATTGTGGAATTGAGGTGGCATTGCTTCCAATCGTCTCTTTGTAGAAGGAAATGATTGCACACTCTAATTCCTCGTTGTCTTCTACATTGGGAAACTCGAAGGTTCCACCTTTTTCACAAGTAGAAGCAAGAGAAGCAAAGGTAGAACGTTGGGTAGGATGGATTGAGCTTCCCCGAACTTAAAGAGATTGGTGAATTCTATGAAAAAAAAAAATTATTTTTGGTTTACGAGTATAGGACAGTCAGAGGTCGAGACTCGTACTCTCAACTCTCCAATTCCATGCTTCAGTGTCTCCCTAATTTCTATTTCCTCCAGAAGATTATGCAGAGCTAAGGTGTCGACTTGGTTGTCGTGAATTTACAGGTATGTATAGCATTTTATATGTGGGTAAAAGTTAATTGTGTTTCTTGTTGGAGTTCCTTCTGGTTCTATAAATATAAGGGTTTAAAATTTCTCCATCCAATATGTTGTTTGAAATTTTTAATGTATTATGTGATTGGGTTTCCACCAGACTAAGTCTTGAATGCTCAATAGATGTAACCTTAAAAAACCCAGTATTTAAATGAAATCAGAACCAAAATAATGTATACTTTTCATAGTCCATGACCACAACTTCGTTTGGGTGGAGGAGCAAGAAGAAAGAGCCTTGTATTTGAGTTCCAAATATGTCAATGTTATTTATTTTCCCTGAATGGTAAACATTAGGTTGAAAGAAAGAACAATATTTGAATATAAGTGTTTGAATTGTTCCAATTTTCTTAATGAAATCCAATAGTTGAAAGGATAAAATATTTAACAACCGACATTGTAAATGTTGTAGACTCTCACCTCTTTGTTTTCCTATCAGGCTTCTAATAATGGAAACAAGAAGTACAAATTGTCTACTATTATATCTAAACAAGGGAATCCCTCAACGGACGTTCATGAATGAGGGACTCGGAGTGCAATGATCTAGCAAAGAACATGATTTTAACATCCTAGTTATCGCAAACCTTCCAAACTTGTGTTTATGATTCGTCTTCCTTGTTGACTTTCGTAGAAACTAGACACCCAACTTGTAGTGATATTTGTTGGAGAATTTAAAGTTCTTCCTTATAGTGGACTAGTAAATACTTAACCTTTTAGATAGGGCTGATAAACTCGATATAGATTGGAGGGACTATCCATAATCTACCTAAAATTGGGGATTTTGTTTGATCACTTCGAATTGGGGTATAAACTCGATATACATTGGAGGGACTATCCATAATCCACCTAAAATTGGGGCCTTTGTTTGATCACTTTGATTTGAGCATGTGGGGAGGACATGATTCAATTCTAAAAATAACTGCTGAATTTAGGGTTAATAAAAAAATTTGTCCTTGAAAGCATTACGTATTATATTTTGGGGTTTTTCTTTTAGGTAGGCCCAATCACACTTGACCAATAGAGCCACCATCAAGCTGAATCAATCCTCTATTCAAAGCTCCTTCCAAATTCCAAAGCCTTATTTTATCAACCACCTAACAACTGAGTATTTCACCGGCCCCACAGAATTGTCCCTTATCTAAGTTCTATAAACTATATGCTCCAGGGAGGGACAGGTAGAGTACATGGTTTACCTCACTAATTCCATGTAAATATTGAATCACTCGGAATTTCTTCTTATTGCCATTTTTTTTCTATACACTATTTTTAATAAATAATAAAATTTTGTTGTACACTTACAGTTTCAAATGAAAAGAATGATTTATTTTGAAGGGTTCAATTTCTCACAACCCTTCAAAGTGAAATGAGACCCTACCCTTCAAATTTGATCCCTGAAGGAGAGAACCAATCCGAGGTTCAATAGATCTAATCTAATTATTAGTTCTAACTAATCCCTTCAATGGATCTAATTATTAGTTCTAGATTGGATTCCATAACTTGTTGGAGCTATAACAAATTTGTTATTTGCATATGATTTTCTCCTTCTTTTGTCCAAAAATATCATTTCCCTTACTAGACACTTGCTTTTCATTCCTTTTCATGATCAGAATCAATTTCTCATTTCGCCTCTCATTTCAATATTTATTTTTTTGCTTTTGATTCCTTTTCATGATCAGAATCAATTTCTCATTTCGCCTCTCATTTCAATATTTCTTTTTTGTAATATGAACCTTTGTCATATCCTTTATGCTCTTATTTTTTACCACCAATATTTTCATCACCATTTTCACCTTCAACGTGATTGTTATTATTCTACTTTCTGATAAGATGATGAGAAAAAGAGTTATAATAGTGCGAGTTTGAATAGAGCAATCATTTTCGCGTTAAAACCGTATAGAGAAAAAAGTGATACTCAAATTTTTGTTTAAAACTTGAAATAAAGAATGTAAAATACAAAACAATATCCAATTTTTCATCTAATTAAACAAGAGAAATTCTAATTTTTCATCTAGCCAAATAAGAGAAATTCCAAAATCATATATATTGAGATTTTTTTTTTCATATGAGAGGCGGACAACCGTTTTCATTTAGTCAAATAGAAGAAATTCCAAGCAAGTGGAAATTATAAAGCATATATATCGAGATTGATGATGATGATGATGGTTAACGTCCCCTGAGACCAAACTTTGGTCTATCGGACCTAAAGAAGAGAATTAATTAGTTTGCTTTAAAGTTATATTTCTATGCTCAAAGAGCTTGGAAAGAAGCGTCCCGAGCTTACTATAATTTTGACAGGCTAAAAGGCTCGGAAAGTCGGTATTGCAACAAAGATTATGAAACTGGGATCTAATGTGGGTGTACACATGGCACTCTAAGAGGAAGTGATTTTCATCTTCAATGTTCTTACTCTCACAAAGGTGGCAGATCCTTTCTACCCATGGTGTTTTAGGGACTGTCCAACGATCAGTTTCACTATGGAGCTCATGCGAGTTCGTTCTTATCTTAGCTATGTTAATTTTTTTCTTAGTACTGATCAAAATAGAGAGATACTTTTGATCTTCTAGAGTAGGGTTGGTGACCTCCTTATAATATCTTAATTTTCTTTTAGCCTCGAGTTCTTTCTCACACCACAATTTTTCTTTAAACTTAGAAGAAATAATATTTTTAATGTTATTAATATTTTGCAAAGCAACATTTTCATCGATCTCCGAGTGATTTAACCAAGACCTGGTATCTTTATACCACCCACGTTTGAGCCTTAAGTGGTTTTGGCTAGAGTTTAAAGCTATCTTAGGGAGTCTATGGTCTCCCGTGTTATTGATTTTGTTCTTGTATAACAAGAGTCTAGTCATAGCTAGGCTCTCGATGGGGGAAAGACCCACTTCTATAAGGAGAATAGGATAGGGTGTATTTTTTTTTATTTTGAGGTTATAAGCTATAAAACGCTTCTATATTTGCTCGATATTTCTCCAAGATTCTCTAGAGATGCTGCAACCCCAAACCTCACACCCATACAAGATGACAGGAGTGACTAGAGTTTCAAAAAGGAGCTTCTTTTTATCCCACATCATGAGGTTTGCATCTTTACAATTATTTTCAAGACCAAAGTAAGCTTTCCACCCTTCGTTAATCCTTTTCTTAATGCTATAGTTCTAGTTGAGGTTGTGATGAATATCAATTCCTAGGTACTTGTAAGAAGACACTTCCTCCAAGTTGCTATTGTCATACATAAAATTAGCGTATGTATCATTCTTGGATTTGATAATCATAACTTTTGTTTTGTCAGTGTTAACAGTCATACCCATGTTAGAGCAAAAATCTTTGAGGATTTGTTGAAATCTTTGATGTCGCTCTATTAATTGTAGTGTATTTATCCAAATTCAACTCGATAAATTTTTCATATAGTCAAATAGAAGAAATTCCAAGCAAGTGGAAATTAAAAAGCATATATATTGAGATTGATACATTGGATTCGTTGAATTCTTTGATGTGGCTCTATTAATTCGAGTGTATTTATCCAAATTCTGTCATTTCCACACAACACCTAGCTGGCCGCTTGACCCCTTAGCAAATTCATCCTTGTACAAATGGTAAGTTTAAAAACAATTATTCTACCTTTTTTATTGTAATTTTGTAATATAAGATAATTAATAATTTATTATCAATTTTGTTTTCAAATATTTTAATGATTATTTTAATTATTTTTAATAGAGAAGTAAAGAATAAAACATTTTGTAATAAAATATTTTTATTTAATTGTAACACAAGAATTAATAATTACTATTAATTGAGCTCAAAAATATTTTATTTTATTATTTTTGACACAAAAGTTAAGAATAAAACATTTTGTAATAAAGACAATTTTATGTAATAAAATATCGTAGAAGGGGGACAAGAGTGGATATAGCTATTGAAGACTGTTTGGTGACCCACTAAGTGAGAATTCTGGCTCATCCCTCAAAATTGGTCACAACTCCTAGTTGAGTGCTAAAGAGCATGGGACTCATAAATGACCAAGTATTAGGCAAAATACTATAAATTAGTATGCCCATAAGCAACAGGAGGCTAGCATTGGTTCCGGATTAACATCTATGAAATGCAAGAGATGACTAAGATTTTGTTCTTGTGGTTCAACTAATTGGATTGAGAGTTCTCGAACAAGTAACTTGGCTCCTCTCACAGTTGGTTGGGAGAAACAACATCTCCACTCTTGTTTTCACCAGCTTTATACTTTATATTTTAATGTTGTAGATTATATTTAAATCCTAGATCTACAATAGATTAATTCCAATGTTTGTTTATTATCCTACTATTGTTATAATTGTTCTTAATGAAATGAAATCATCTATTTTCCAATGTACACAGTAATTTTCTATACTAAACTATATAAACCCTAAATGCATCATTTTCCTAGATATTTTCTTACTCTGCATGTTCAAAATTTAAATTAGTGAGTGGATTTACAATTTCTGAGATTTCCTTTCCATGTAAGCGAATGAAATTCATATGTATAGTGTTTATCCAATTTCTCTACACAAACCTACATGGTGATATTATAAAAGTAGTATTATATAGATTTGTAGCTTTTATCCTAATTCTAGACATAATTCATGTAACCCACCTAGAACTTAAAAATAAATAATTTTATTTATTTAAGAAAACATTATGCTAAAATTATTGTAAAGTTTTTATGACAAAGTTGGTCAAGGATGACTGTAATTGAATATTTATTTTATTTAAATAATTAAGTAAAGAGATACCTATCCAAAGGAGATTGTTAAAGAGTGTTCATTCACCCACTAGGAGGAATGAACAATTGTAGATGACTGAATGACAAGTGACAACATTAGCATTTCACTTTCTAGTTGTTGTAGAAAGAAAAATCCCTAAAATTGTGGTCATGTTCCCTAAGAGGAGGAACTGAGCATGTGGCTCATTTAATTTCAAATTTGACCGAAAGACCTACGCAATCTTATAAATACCATCGAATTGAGCAAGAGGCTCACTACATTCTATTCTAAGTGAATGAACCTTATGACTGCTAGAAACTGAAAAAGTGAGGCACACAAGAAATTCAATGAGGGGATAGCTAAAGTGAAATTGTAGAGTTAAGTCTTCTATTGAGAGATAAATTGCAGAGTTTTCCGTGTGAGATGTTACACAACATCTTCGTCTTAGTGGTTCAGTGAATAAGATTGGGGGTCCTAAGTAAGTGATTTTGGCTGCTTCACGAGAAGGTTGGGAGGAACTCCCTCATTTGGTTGTTTGTCCCTTGAATGCAAATCTATCTAGGTTCTACGTTGTTTTGTTTTATTTATGTTTTCATTCTAAACATGTATTTGAAAGTCTACGAATGTTGATGATTCTATGAACTAATTATTTCTTTTAAGCTAGGATAAGTTATAAATATCAGAGTTCCATGTTATTGTTATGAGGCATGCCTTAGTGTTATACATAGGTTAAATGATAACTGTATTGTTTTAAAACTGCTTTATAAAGAAACTTAGCAGGTATTATTCTATGAGGTTTTAATTAGTTCTCTGAGTCTATTATTCTTTTTGTCTTTAAAACAATGGAGCTTTCAGGTGGAATGTTGAGGGACTATGCCTTTTGGAAGGTTTTGAAAAGAATGAAGAAACAAACTAGATCAGCATCCTCTCCAAAGTGTGAACCTGCAACTCAGCTGAAATCAAAGAACTTGCTAAGAAACTTATGATATCTGATTAGTACATACAAAGAGATTCAAGATAACATGCATATAAGATTATAGGACATGCTATATCTAGATCTCTAAACTTGCATCAAAGGAGAGTGACAGTCAATAAACTTATTGAACAACACCTTTCCTATCAAGATTGTAATAAGCTAATTACCAATATTAACCACAGATCTACAAGAAATTAGAAAAAAATGACCAAAGATACAGGTTACCTCAGTAAAACAATGGCAATAATTATCCACACATGTAATGGCACCACACCGTATTGCCTCCAAATCTTTTCTTTATTTCAAATGAATAATTACAACAATACAATAGCAACAGCACCTCAATCCCATTTCTAACTAGCTTGGAAGAGGAGTCTGTGCCTCGATATATATAAAATACAGGAGATCCAGCCCAGGGGGGGCGCAAATCCTCATGGAATCAAGTGAAATCAACTGATGGAGAGTTCATCAATGCCCAATCTGTGTCTAATTGAGCCAGATCTGAGTCTCACTGAGTACAATTGTCAATCAGAGAGATGATTTGACTGACACCTCAACCTGTTCACTGAAGCATCCACCAAAACTCATCCAGATGAGCCAAAACGTGTTGAGGAGAGAGGGAGGGTGAAATTCCCCATAAAGGATGCTCAATATCAACTCCGGATCTGATTTGATCACCTCCTTCAGTCAAGGATTTGTCAGATCCAGTCAATCTGCTTCAGATCTGACTGATTTCAATCAAATCGGTTGAGAATCCATTGATTTATGATTTTGTATTTGCTCCATTATTCATCAATTTATTAATTAAAATAATCAATAATTGATTTTTGGGGCTTTCTGACGTGAGTGATGGAAAATCACTCAAAACTAGGAAACAGTGGGTCCATGGGTTTACATGGTGCTCTTAGCTTGAAAATGAGCACCTACATGACTGAAACTGATTATTTGGCCCACTTTTATTACAAAATCAATTTTTCCAATTAAACTATTAAAAAATAGTCTAAGTTTTGGAAAAATTAAATTTTAATAAAAAACATTGAAAAAACTAAAAAATTGAAAAATTGAAAAACACCTAGGTGGACTTAGACATGTTCATATGACTCAAAAATGATGTCCAACATGTTTATACATTGACACACAGACTCTAGTAACCTCAATAGGCATAAATGCCAAGCTGACCACCCCAACTTTGGAGGTATGGAGTGAAAAACTCAGAAATTATCAGTCGTTTGTTAACCAACCAATAATAACCAAGGGAAAAAACACCCTGGGCTGATCGGATTGACAAATAAAGTCTAAGAGAGTGATTCTTTTACAGACACTATCATGCTAGAACATTTATTACAATTCCCTCATGGGGTATGAACATGTGATATAGTACAACAAGCACTTCCCAAAAGTACTTCCATAGGTCCTCTGAAGTCCGAACAAGTTAAGCATGTTCGGTTCACCAGGCTCACTTGATCAAAAACCACTAAGTACAACTTAGGTGGTAACATTCTAGCTCCAACTGTGGGATGTGTGCTCAATCTGGTCTTTAAGGCAAGGAGAGGATACGAGAACACCATAATCTCTGGATATATACCCTGTAAAAACATCTCAACTTGACAAGAAAAACATCAGTAGCACAAGTTTTATAAAAAACCAAATGAACCATTAAGTTGATTTATTTAAACAACATAAATGTGACTAACTAAAAGAAGTAAAGTTTTATTATCACTAAGTATAAATGCAGAAAGTAAATGCCCTCTTTCAAGGAGCTTATTTTCCTACTCTAAGCATGATATAAAAAGGGGTTAAGTGTAATCAGAAATCCAATGTAACCAGCTAAGCATTTTATTAACATAAAATTTCTTTTCCTTTTCTTTGGTTACCAGCCAAAGTAAGGATACCTTACTCAGAAAATGAAAACCTGCGTGATGATTTAGGATGGGCAGGATGGATGGGAGATCATAAGTATAAACAATGTCATAAAAATTCTTCCCAAACTTGTATGTACTCATGCAGGATGCTTCTATCCATGACTAGATAGGACTGATATACCAATCAGAATGATGAGGTAGGATGACTACATCATCATACTGATCATCGGGGCTTATCGAATGATAACTTGTTTCCCAAACCCCAAGTAGCTCCAAACCATAAGGAACCTCTATCTGTGAAAAAGATGGCTGAGACTGATTTTCCACTGACTGCATCACATCTAACTTTTCACAATACTGTTTCTCAATGTCTTCATTGCTAATACCCTTGTGCGGCTCTACATGGTATGACTTTGAATGATCACATGAAAATTCTAAATGCTCCTCTTCCATACTAAGGTTTTCCCAGGCATTCAGATCTATGCTCCCCTCTATGGATGTATCATAGCCACAAATTTTTGAATAGACACTCCCATCATTGGACATATCATGGATGGGATTTTCCATAATATTTTCACAAGTTGTATTATCTATGAAATTCCAATAGTCATCACTCCCATCCATGTCATATGTGGGGGACTCTTCATTGATGGCATCATGCTCCTTCCTGTCCATGTTTTCCTTGTATTCATAACAATATTCTTCAGATAAAATGTTACAAGGCAATAAGCTTTCCAAACCTTCATCAATATGTGGAGAACAAGGTCTACTGTCACCACACACCATATTGATCTTATCATAGGTTTCTTTATAGGCTTCTGTTATGACATCATGAAGAGGATCTTCAATATTATCTTGAATCAAGGAAACCTTTTGGACATAGTCAATGGGATCACTTGGTATGTGATGCTCAGTGGACTTCTCTAGAGGGCTTTCTGGAAAGGTATCAGCATTGCAACACACTTGAGAATACACCAAATCTTCATTATCTTCAGCTATGGTGACATGAGGAGAGTCTTAAACACTATGTTCCATTATGGGCTCCTCCTGAAGCTCTTCAATATGATCATCTTGGATTTTCCCTTCCTCAGATTCTTGCTGTGTATTGGGAGATACCTCATTTTCTTTAAGAAGATGCTTAATTTCTTCCTTTCTTAAATAACCTCTAGGATGCTTTTTTATGGGAGTATCATGGACTTCCTCTTTACTTAAATGTTCAAGAAGTGATTCCAAGTCTTCAATACTTTGTATCATGGAAAAAGGTCCATCATATGCTTCTGTGTGATACTCTGTCCCAGATAGGTAGAAGGTACAGATCTTTTCAAGGAACCTTTTTAAAACATTCATACTACCCCTACCATCATGCCACTACTCTAAAAACATCCAAAGGAAGCTTGGAAAAGAAGTTATACATTTATCGGGAAGGCCTTGATAGAACCAGTAACCAGTCTCACCCCGAAACGTACTAGCAAACATTTCCATCATATGGTCTTCATAAAGAATATTGAAGTCAACAATCAACTGAAGGAAAGATTTGACATGCCAGATGGCCGAGTCACCATAATCTCCATGAAATGGTGGCAACTAGTTATATGCATCCCCCCAACCATCACAATAGTTAGGAAAACCAGGGATGTTTGAGAAATTGATAGGTTGAAACACTAAGGTTAACTGGGCACCATATTTCTCCTTTAATTCATCCAAAATAGTATCCATTTGATATAATGACTAAACTTTGTACTGGAAAGGTGGAGCTATCAAGTGGTGAGCTTTAAAGGTTTTAACATGTTGCATGGGCTCATCTACACACAACAAAACTTCACAAGTTTATGAGAAAACAAGGTTTTATCCCTTCAATGGAGTCGCCATGTGAAACAGGAAAATGAGCATTTCACAAGAATTAATTTTTGCTTTTCTTTGTAAAAATAAAAAATGGAAAAAAGTCAGTGGAGTCATTACAGTCCTAAGTAGGATAATCGTGCTTTAATAAACTGAGCATTTACTTTTCATCTATGTTCTCACTTAGTACAATCTAGCTAATTCATATAACATTTATTCACTTTTCTGTACTAGTTTTTCTTACTTATCAAAGAGATGTTAAAGATAAAAATCTTTTCTTAACAGAGTCGAGAAAAACTAGTTTTACATAGAAACGAAACAATGGATTCATGCAATTGTATGCAAGACTAAGTTTATCTCTGTAAAACTAAGTTATATATATTAGTAGTTGTATACCTATTATTATTCCATAAAACTTTAGTTTCCAAGCTTATCTTTTTGTAGAAACATTAAACATTTAACAATTATATTTTCTAACCATTCTAATTAGGAAAAATATTATATAAACTAATTAAACATCATAAGCTAAAAATTATAATCTATTGAGGGTTCAAACCCTTTAACCTTCATTAGTCAAAGGCTTATACACTACAGTTAGGGTTTGCAAACAACTAATTAAAATTCAAATATAAAACTAAGTTATATAGGATCAATATATATACAAACAGAGTTATAAATTACATAAGTGTTATGGCCCAACGAAAATACAAGTGTTACTAAAAAGAAATCACTAAATCAAGATTGTTGATAGGCCACAACCCTTGTTGCAGGCTAACGACCATTATAATATTCTATGAATCCTTTACAACAAATCAAACAGTAAAATCAGTAACAAAGTTTCACAATAATGCCGATAGCTTCATTTCTTTCCCATCAACGAATCACTACTTAAAACCCTTTAAATTCGCATTACTTAAAAACTACTCTTCTCTTTAAAACTTCCAAACCCCTTTAATTTTATATGAATCTGAGTTCGAATCCCATAGGGACAGTTATGTCCACAAGTTTCAAATCAATTTGATAAACTATGGGATCCTTAATCCATTTATGGTTAACACAAATGCCTTATGACACGAAGCGAGAACATCCCAATAGTTACCAGGATAGAGGATTGCTCTATATTTTAAAATAAATGAAAAAATAGAGAAATGGGCTCTCGACCTTAACATTACAAGTTAACTACTGCATTATCCATGAAGGGCCTCACGACCTAAAAAATATTAATAGGAAAACAAAACTACAGAGTTATAACTAAAACAACATCCAAGAACCAAATCGACTGTGTATTTACAACATAAAATCCCTTATGTGAGTTTTTATAAAAACAAAAACACATTTACAAATTTCAGAGTGACAAGGCAACTCTTCCAAAAACCCCAGTGAAACTTTTTTTTCCATTAAATAAACTTTGCAAATTTTTCATTCTAACAAAATAAACAAATAATGTTTCCATTATCATCCCCTTAGACTCCACTGTCAATTGGGACTGATATCACAAACAACTGAAGGTTCCATAGGAAGAACCACAAGGGTTTACCAGTTCATGAAAGAACACGCAGTAAAATGAATCCAATTATGGAGAGTGCAGACCCAACTACAACATGCACAACAGAGACTTAACCAACAAATTCACAGAGGAGGAATGGAAGTTCCAAGTCTTACCAGACTG
>LPNX010102005.1:31401-50866 GCA_001517045.1 Pseudotsuga menziesii | reverse complement strand
AATATCACCCAAGATACCCTTCATTTCGGAAAACTTTGTTGGAAAAAGATCTTGGTACTCATGGAGAAGTTGGGTTACCTTGCTGACCATTTCATCATCCCAGTAGTCACCAATTGTGGCGAGCTTAGGCTGGTCTTTAGAGCCAATGTTAACTGTGCATGTCTTCAGGGGCTGATTTACTTCCGAGGCTTCGATGACTGGTCCTTGCACATCGCAGCATCCTTCTGACTCAGGGATAGTAATATTGCGTGGGTCCTCATCCTCCTCAATGGCGAAGTTATAACATTCTAGGGCGTGGGCTTCCTGCACTGTCCGATCCGATCGCTGTTCGACTAGTTCTTGGTCATCAAAGACCTTGGTATGGATAATCCTGATAGCTCCGTCTAGAGCTGGGCAGACATCATTAGTAGAAAAAGTATGTATAAAAATATGGACAAGACAGTCCCAACTTACAGTATCTAGGTGGAGTTCTGCTTCCTCGTACCAGGTCTGAGCTATTGGTGCCAGGGTATGGACGAATTGATGTACCCATTCGTTCCGAGGTACATACCTCCACGCTTCATAGCAGTTTGCCAAATGTGCTTGTGGACTATATTTTCCATCAAACTTGATTCGCACCTCCTCAGGCTGGCCCTTAAATCTCAGTCGAAGGAGCCTCTGACAGGCTTCCCAGTTAGGAATCTGCGGCTTATGGCTCTTCCACCATCTGGCAGTTGAGACTCTGAGTGCTGACTCCAAGGAAGTCATTTTCTGTGGTTTCGGTATCTGACCTGAGAATTATATGATAAATGGGTCAGGGTCTGTTGAACCATCAAAAGTAGGGAGCGCGCTTGGTTGTGAGCTGAGCCATCTGAGAGATTTAGTAGGTCTGGTACTATTATGGCCATGGAGCTCACATAATCGGTTCTGCCAACTCTCTAAGTCATCCTCCGAGTTGGTCATACAGGAGCTACCAGAATCCCAATCTGCGATAGGAGGATCCTCAGAACCTCTGTCCTGCGTAGTGATAGTGGAGATGTGCTCTACCTTATCGTGATCCTTTTGTCGGAGTGGTTCTATGTACCGTTTCCCCTGTGAGGGATCCAGGGGTAGGATGACTCTCAATTCTTTCCCTTCAAAGATCGTCTGTCTCTTCTTTAGGTTAATAACTGCATCATTTTCCATTTCCCATTCAATTCCTAACAAGGACGGGTAGGGATCGCTGTCATCAATGATCTCAATTACTTTGAAGTCCACGACAGTACTGACCCTGAAAATATATGTTTGGACACTTAGGAAACTTCCTAGAGGCACAATCCTTTGCTGGTTGGCTAGCCGCAACTGGATAGGGGACCAGGCGAGGGGGGGTTTTCCCATGTGTTCCCAGGTTTGTTTAGTTAACACATTTACGTTGGAACCTAAGTCCAAGATAACATCAGTCAGATGATATGCCCCTATCTGCGCATTCAGTCTCATTTCCCTGCCGGTTCTGTTCACTCTATGAACAGTTTTGTCTTGAATAGAACTGTGGGGAGGTCTGCAGGAAGCAATTACTTCTTGTAGCTTAGTCAGAGCATCCTGATCTCGTAACAGTTTGAGGCAACTCTGTAAAAAGGAGGATAGGGTACTTACATTATCCTGCGGGGCTTCCTGGGGCCACGAAGATAGTTGCTGAGACTGTGTGGGTGTAACGGATGTGCTAGGGCCAGCAAAATCTTGCTTAGCTTCCATAAATGTCTCTCTTTCTCTTGTGATATCAAATGCTGGGATTTTCACAGGGGCCTTATGAACCCGAGCGTCGGCGGGCTGTATTTCTGTATCCAGTGGGTGTGTCATAGCTCCACTCCGTGTCACAACATTGATAGTTACGGCAGGTCTGGGCTCAACTGAAATCATCTGGATATTCCGCGTGGGGGCACTCTGTCGTGCCTGAATCTTGGCTATGAGCTGCGGACACTGCTCAATCACATGATCTACCGCATGGCAGTATCGACATGTCATAGTAGGGTTTTGACAATCGCGAGCCAAATGCCCAGCTTGGTTATAATTGTAACATACCAACTGGCCTCGGCCTCTGCCGGCCATACCACCACGGCCTCCAGACGAACCTCTACCAGAGGCACCCCCCTGGTAGCCATAGCTATCACTACTGGGGCCATCATTGCGCACCCGGTAGGCATCATAGGTGTGGCACTCATCCTCATTATGACCTACGGACTTGCAGAAATTACAGTAGGGGTTCTTAGGTCCCTGTCCGTACCGTTGCAGCAGGTGACAGTTCTCGGGTCGATGCTGACCTGTTGTTCGGCAGAGCTCACAATATAGAACTTGTGGTGGGAATGGGTCCTGCGCACCTGTACGCAGGTACTTTCTTACCAGAGGGCACCGTTCCTTGTTGTGGCCTTCGGTCCGACATTGCGTACACCAAACCTCTTCGCGATCAGGTTTTCCCTTTTTCATCTCGTGAAGTTCCAGGGCCATCGCGGCTAGTTGTTCTTGGATTTGAGCAATACTAGAATCATCTCCGACAGGGGTAGTCTCCAGCTTCATTGCGATTTCCAGAGCCTCTTGCTGGTCAGCAACCTTCTGTTGCATGAGCGGTGTTCTGATATGTGGTAATAATGCCGCAATAAACCATTCCTTGTGCTGCGCAGGACTAATGGTAAAGCTGACTTGGTCTAGGAGGACTTTGAATCTCTGGTCAAAGTCCCACACAGATTCGTCGAGCCGCCGTTGAATCTCTTTGAGTTCGGTGATGCTCTGCGATTCCGATTTAGGCTTTTTAAATTCTTTGGTTATTGCTGCCTTAATCTCATCTAGCTTAGGGCTCTAAGTACTGGAGAAATTCATGAACCAGGTCAAATCCCTATCCCGAAAAGAAGTAATGAGCTGCGCGGCTCTCACATCTGGTTCAACAATTTTCTTCGCATTCCATACTGCTTCACATAAAAACCAGAACTGTTCAGGGTCCTCTGATCCCGTGCCTTTGAAGATGGGCAACTTAATATCATCAGCTAGGTGGGCCATGGCAGTTCTGGGAGGGGGACAGGAGGTTGAGGGGGAGGGAGTTACAGGGACAGACTAGCCTGTGGCCGGAATACTTGGACTTGGTTGACTGTCAGACTGCGACGGAATTTCAGGGGTAACAGGGCGTCGCTGCGGCGTGACAGGGGGGTTTCCAAGTGAAGGGATTTCCTCAGAGCCTGACTCTTCAGAATTTACAGGGGAAGACGCGGTAGCCTAACCTAAGGAATAGGATTCAAAATCTCTTTTGTACCTTTTTCCACTTCGCAGCAAATCATTTTGCTCATCGAAGGTATTATCACTTGCAAACATATGTTAGTATGACAAAGCTAGCAGTCTGATTCAAACCACAATATACCCTTTTCAGCCAATAGTATTTTAATCCGCAAGCTTAATGAATTCAAAAACTTACCACAGGGCCTTTGAAGAACTGCTGTTCAGCTTCGCTGAAGGAGGTACTTGTGTTAGTGGCAAACTCTGTTACGAAAGCTTCCAATGTGCGCGTCGTCCAGAAATCAACAGCGCGAGATACCTCGTTGTTTACGTGTTGCACAAGATTGACCCTTGTGGGGGTCCACGTGGGAATCCGTCGAGCTTGGTAGTTCTTCCTTCTTTTTGTAAACCTAGACAACCACTGGTGCAACTCTATGTGAATACTAAAAAAAAAAAAATCATAAGCATCACCAAAAACATACCTTTGTAAAAAGTCACGTGTGCTACAACGCGAATTTGTCTTCTCTTTTTGCACGAATTACAGAGAAGTCTCAGAAAACCAATCATGGATTTTCGTCACAGAGGGTCTCCAGAACATAGCCCTCGAGGTACGACGTAAACCCCTCTTGAGCAGATACTGAGTTCAACCGGCAACGAAACCAATTTGTTGGGCAATAGGGCAGACCCGAGTTTAATCCCTTTATGTCGCACCAACAAAAGACCCAATGTGTTGGCCCTTTCGGAAACAACCTGCGCACAGGTTGCAATCTCACCCGAAACAGCAATGGGGTGCCGCAGAATCAGGTTTCTGCAAGCAAAGAGGGATATTAGTGTACCTTAGCCTTTACTAACTTATTAATCAACAGTTACACAGCTTTGTCATTCACTTTTATACAACTTCACAGATAGATAAACAATCGTGACTTGCGCAACCCACTACAGGGAATTCACAGCGAAGCTTGTTATTAGCAGTGATCTAAGTTATCAATTGTATACAGTTATTAATGCATAAAAGACAATAGAAATAGAAACAACACAAGAAACCACAACATCAAATATAACGTGGTTCACCCCTAGTGTAGGGGCTACGTCCACAAACTGTGTTTTATTCAACTTGCTACAAAACCACGGTTTGATCTGCGCACTTAGCTGCAGATCCCTTCAGTCCTTAACAGCCGCGCACACAGCAGCAGGCCTCTATGCACACAGCTGTAGATATTTTCTCAATCTTCTTACAAAAACCCTCTGTGCACACAGCTGTAGAGGTCGTCCACGCACACAGCTGGTACTTAACCTTTCCTTACAAAATCAACCTTAACTTCGCCTTAATCTTTCTTACATCATCAAACCTAGCCTTTCTTAATTACACAAGTGCCTATTTATAGCGCACTGTTTACAAAAACATGGATTCAATACCATGGGCACCCAAAACCCTAACCCTGGTCTTAAGCCGTGGGTTTATTACAATAGAAGACTTTGATTTAACCCCCGACGCCCCTAAGACTATTTTCAGTTAAACCCACGGAGTTACCCATCTTAAGGACCGTTGAGGTGCGCGCCCTAATAGTATTTAGTCGGGTAAGTCCGAAAAAGGTTAATTTACCACCTACCCAACGCTCCTTTAAAAGCAACATATAGCTTAAGTTCAATGAGTGTGAAGGAAGGCAATATCACTCGAAAATATCCATTTTATTACGAGAAATGGGGCTTACAACAATAAAATCGATGCTTTGTTATTTAGGTTTTAGCGAGCATGACAAAGACACAAAGTATGCTCGGAATCTTTTTCATGTTTAGGTCCAGAGCACAAAAAAGAGAAAACTAAGCTCATACCAGGTGCTCCTTTTCCGTAAATTTAGTCCCTCAAGTCCGGAAAAGTGATAAACCTATACCTAAGAATACTCTTCTCAATTCCGAAGAAAAGAGAGTGTTCCTTTCTCATATTATTCCACATGGTCCGAGAAAGTGATAACCTATCACCAATGTGGATCCTCGTTCACATCTTCTTAATGAGTTCGAACGAACAAGTTTACTCAGCAGTTAATTCTATTTTGAGGAGTCATACCTAGGCCTAAAGAAACTCCATATCTTTCCTGTGAAGTTTTAACGAGTCCGAAAAAGTCAACTTGCGGCCTCCTTACTGTTTTTAACGAGCTCCAAGAGAGCAGAAAGAATTCTCTAAATGTGAGGAGACGAGTGTCATAGACAAGTGAAACTAGTTCCAAGCGCAAGGAACAAACCTATGCATAATGCAAGGAAAGCGAGCAAGATAATGACACTCAGGGAACGTCTCTGCAAGGAAAAAGGTGTCAAGTTGCAAAGGAAAAATGATACAAGGTTGAGCAATGATGAGAACAAAGATGAGGGATTATACAACAATCTAAAAGCGTGGAAGTTGACATCAGGCTCAAAAGCTCGAGCAGGATACATGGAAATGCAATTACAACTTGAAAAACAAGGCGAGGTCAGTAAATAGTTGTGAATCCAACAAAAAATATCATCTCTAAGAAACAACAACATCATAATCACATTTAGAAAAAAAGATCCTATGCAGGTTACTTCAGCAGAAACACATGCGATTTTGCTATCTTCTACAAAAGGGAAATTCAAGGAAGAATCAATCGAACAAGATTCTATATCACCAAGCCTTGTGGGTTTATAATCAGTAAGATTAACCTCAAAAGGAGAGAAAAAATAAACAAGGGAGATAGAATCTGCAAGAACAAACTCAGTATCACAGGAGTTGAAAAATTCATAAGAAAAATCAAACTCGTCAAGATCACTGACTTCTTATTCGAAGGGAGAGTCCAAAAACTCAAAAATACCAAAATAATAAGACCGAGACATGGGAAGATTAGGCTTAGTTAGAAAATCATGGTTAGACTTAGTCACAACTGAACCAACATCCAAAAAAAGACCAGACTATATCAAAGACTCTAGGAATACTTCATCCAAAGGAAGGAGATCATTCGAGATAGGACACATGTCTAAAATTTCAAATGGATCGACAGAGTGGAGAGCAGGCTCCATAGTATGTATAGGATGACTCACTTGGTCAACTGATGGGACCAAGTCCTGAGAAGGTAAGCATGAAAACATAGGTTGCTTCTCAGTAGCAATTGAATGAAAAGGACATGAGGCCACATAGATCACCTGTAGCGGGGTAGTTTCTCTACAAACACTAGGAATCAATAAAGGAAATACCTGGTCTCTGGTTGGGTCATGAGACGAATCAAGAAAATCCAACTGATCGATAGTGACAATTTCTTCTACATGATTAAATTACATTGCACAAAATAATTTTGACACCACAGCTTGCATGGCATAGACATAATCACGCCCAAGGAGCATATTGAATTCCAAGGGGTCTTCTATCACCATGAAGTCAACTAAGATGTCCTTCCTACCCAAAGTAACAGGTGTTTGAGAAAGAATTCACAAGGCTATACTAGTTCTTCTATCAAATGCAAGTAACTTACTAGTTGTCGACGCAAGGCTGGGAGATCCCATGCATCGCTAAGCACAATCATACAAGATACTAACTAAGGCTTCTTCATCAACAATACAACGAGCAATCGTGTATTGTTCAACTTTGACCTTTATCTGGAAAGGTGCATAAGAAGGAAGGAACGGCTCAACTAGGCTATCCCAATCAAAGGAAGCAATCCGAGAGCTTGGTGGGGGTTGATCCGAAATGAGTTCAGTTCCCCCTTGTTCAGTAAGGTTTGAACTGGCAGTGAAGAAAATGTGACTAGCAGACACTTCACTCTCCAAAGGAATATTGGGATCGATCGATACTAAAATCAATTCAACCGCTTCGCGAAATTCACTCTCCAAAGGGAGAGTGGGATTGGCCAAAGATGACATTGGTTCAATCACATCAGGATCACTCTCCCAAAGAAGAGTGGGATCGACCAAATATGAGGTTGGTTCGACCACTTGATCAACCAAAGGTTGAGTAGGTGGTTGAGAAACTATAGGTTGTTCAAGAAAAGGAAATCCTTGAGTCTCGAAGCACACTCTTCTCACCTCTACGATAGCAGGGCATTGGTGAGTAAGATGATCTCCCTCACATAGATTACAAGGGAACTTAAGTTTGCACTTCGAACGACCAATTTTCTCAACTGTGTCAACATGACTAGAAGTGGCTGACTATTTTCTCTCAACATGATCTATAGAGGATGAGATTTTTCCCCCAGCATGACCACCAGAGGCTGGGTGATGAATATCAACTTGACTTGTAGAGGTTGAGTGCTTAGATCCAACATGACTAGAAGTGGCTGACTATTTTCTCTCAACATGATCTATAGAGGATGAGAGTTTTCCCCCAGCATGACCACCAAAGGCTGGGTGATGAATATCAACTTGACTTGTACAGGTTGAGTGCTTAGATCCAACATGACCTGCAGAGGTTGGATAGGTTCCCCCAGCATGAACTGCAAAGGCTAGGTGGTGAGGTTCAACTTGACTTGCAGAGGTTGAACGGGTTCCCCCTTGCTTATGTGTCTTCTTCCTATTCCTCCTTCTTTTACTCCTTTTAGACTGTTGGTTACTAGTATCAGTACTTTCACCACATGAGGTATAAGGAGGAGGAGAATCAACTACAGGTGAAGGGAAGCAGTGTTTTGACGCCCTTTATATAAGGATATTACTTGAGAAGCATCAAGAGCATTCAGGATAGATGGAGTGGAAAACAACCACACCGGTAGCCCTAGGGTGAATCTAGGAATATTCAAGGCGGCCATCAAAGGAATGCCAATATTCCCTGTGACAGGAATAGTACAAGGAGTTCCCATCATGGGGATCTCTTGGTTGGTGTTCAAAGGGGTGTTAGCCATAGTTTCAAACAATACGAAAAATTCATGTGGAGGGAAAGCTAAGTGTAGACAAACCACACATTACTCACTAAAAAATTCCTAAAGCCAAATAGACAAACATGTATAAGCTATGCCTTCCAGAAGAAAGCTGATAGATAGTTACTTGGCATCCCTGTAGATGTTCTTAGGCACAAGCAGAGGAATCACCCAACCTCCCTCCCACACCTTCTACCGGGGTTACCTTCCAAGCTTGTCCAAGTTAGACCAGAAATAGCCTTCTAGTATACTTGTGTATGAACCCTAGATCTCAAAGAGACTAAAGGCTACAGCAACAATACTGATAGTCTGGGGGGACAGTCGCAAGCATGATTCGTACACATGGGTAGGGTAGCAAATCCCGAAACCCTGTCAACACCGGCACCGCATGGGGTCCAAGAGGTGGTATTGACAGAAGTCCCCATATGCATAAAAATCTTGGTCTATGCTCGAACAAGGAATCAGAGGGTTATCTCCTCAGTCCAGGTCCTCACGCAGCCTCGTGCTTAGCTCCTGTTTGAGAGGAGCTTCCCAGATACAATCAACATTGAGGAGGATTTACCTAGTGATTGGCCAACTACATTTGAAATCAAATACTTGTGGAGAGTTAAAACTCCCTAATCCACAAGTCTAGCCTAAGCTAGTTGGTGTGGGAGCCTAAAAAAGAAAACTTACTAATAATTTTTAATTATGTCGTTCTTTTTAATATGATGTTTTTAGTCAGAGGTAAATGGCATGAAACTTATGTGGTCTTTTGACTCAAAGTTGAAACAAAATGACTAAGCAAAGAGAAATGAAATGAAAAAAGCAAAAGCTATTCTCTTTCTTTTTCAAATAGAAACTTGAAAGCCACAAAAGAATAATTTCTTTTTATTTTTTCAAAAATAATGATATGCAGTGCATTAAAAACAAAACCCTAATCTACATGCATATTAAACAACTATATGAGGCTTTTTCTTTTTCTTTTATAAATGCAAAATAAAAACTACCTACAAACTAAAGTATGCATATGACAAGAAGAAAGCAAAAGGAACTCTGCTATACAACTACCAAACAGACTCTAGAATGCCCTAAAGTCAGTATAAACTCTACTTGGAAGGAAGGCTTGCGTAAGAGACAAGTCAACTATTTTTGCATGGCAAATTTAACCAACAAAATAAGAAGGAAACAAATACCAATAAGCTTCTAAGTTCATACAAAGATCACTAACAGAGGCTGACAAGAAACATAAGCCAAAAATCATGCCAAGCGAAGGGGGTGGGGGGATGCGTAAAGCAAAAAACCTAATTCTACAAAAGGAGTTACGACATAGATAAAGAACACCCAAAAGGGATGACACTAACTCCCTGGAGTCATGCACCTACAGAGGACCCCAAAAGACCTACCAAACAACCCACAACAATCGAAAAAACCACAAAAATGAGGAAAAAACATTGTTTTAGGGGCACATGTGGGTTGTACTACTGACAGGTAGCGTGTCACACGTGGGTTGGAAGAATAGAAGGTCATGTGTACAAAACTAGACACATGACTGTGTAGTCTGCAACTCGCGTGTGGGTGGGAAAAAACCCCAAAAAGGTAAAAAACTGCCTTAGGAAGGCAGGGGAGGTGTTCTATCAGATAGAGATGATGTTCCTAAGTGACAAGAAGGACCTAAAACCTTACAAAATACTGGAAGAAAGACAGAGAAACCCCAAACAGATAAGGCTCTTCCCAGTGGAGTCGCCAGTTCTGTTGTAGAGGAAAGTTTCCTATGGCTAGGGTTTAAGAGGCCATCAATGTACTGGGGTTGAAAGAGAGACGCAAATGGTTCTGCAAGCATATATAAACCATATTAAAAGATTAGAATGGTTGATACCTTAACAAACGAAGGTTGATCCAAGAAACCCTTCAATCGTGCTCTTACTCCTCTTGCTCCAAGAGACCTGTAAAACAAATTATACCTTCCTCAAATCGATATGACCACATTTAAAGTAATGATAATCAAAGCAAGATGAAATACTAATCTAATTAACATAAACATATGATCATAAACATAGATTCAATCACACATTGAACAATGATTTGGGAAGAAGAAGGACATCACATATTTATTAATCATGAAAATAAATACAAATATACCTTCTCTTCAAGTTGGGCAATTCACGAAACCTTGATCTAGTTCTGATACTTCTCTTCTCCAAGGAACTCAGCCTCCAAGCTCTGCAACACAAGGCGATAGCTTTTAGGGCAAAGATGTGGGAAAAGAGACTCCCCATTCCTCCAACATAACAATGCAAAGATTCAAGTCTCCTCTCATGGACCTCCCTACCTCTATTTATATGTTGCTAAAGATATAGGGTCGAAGGAAAATTAGTTACAACTAAAGGAGTCAGTTGCATTACCACCCAAACTACCCGAATTTTGAAAAACATCTTTTTTTGACATCTACAGGATGAACACACGGGTTGCAGAGACATTAGTCGCATGTTCAAGGGATACATGCAGGTTGAAATGCAAATAGTCACATATGAAATGCGAGTTTCAATGCAAATAGTAGTGTATTTAGGGAACACGTGAGTATTATAAGAACAAGTAACGTGCAACACGCGGGTTTCCTTAAGAGAACTCGCGTGTACATAAAACACTATCATATTTAGGGTACTTCTAGATATTTTTAGACTTTGGTGTCTTTTGGAAAGTTTTAGCTAACTGAAATACCTTTCCAACTGTGTATATAAGAGGTCAAACGTAGTTACAGTACTCTAGATATGGGTCCTCCAAGTTAGGTGTTTTTCAGTGACTTTTATGAAGTGTCGTCATGGAAGTGTCGACATGCAATGAAATAATGGGAAAATGGTCACAAGAAGAGATGTGTCATTTTGGTCTATAACACAAGGAATTCCTTCTTTTGTAACATTCTATCTAGATTTGGAATATCTTAAAACTTCATCAAGTGGATAAGGGCATGCAGTGGAAACCCACACATAGCCCTCCTAGTCTATGGTGCCAGCTAAATAATTCCAAATATCTATGGGAATCAAACAAGGCTACCCCCTCTCCACACTATTTATACACCATCATGGTTGAATCCCTTAGAAAAAGACTGGAAATGGAGAGACTTCAAGGAAATCTAGAAGAAATTTGTATAATAAGAGGTGTCAAACCAATAAATAGTGCCCAATTTTTTGATGACATGTTGCTTATGGGAGGATCCTCCTAGTTATTGGTGTCAAGTTTTAAAAAACCCTAGATAAATTTGTGGAATATTTGAGTAGATTAGTTAATAATTAAAGTCATACATATGGGTGGAACGCCTTTCTTTCTCTTCCCTAGAGACTCACAAATTTTGGAATTTGATAGGATAATGAGTTAAACATATTTTAAGTATTTTAGTATGCTTATATAATTAACATACCCTGAATATGTTGATTGGGATTAAGTTCTTCAGAAGATAAAGGAAAAAATGTAGGTGTGGGAAGAAAAATGGGTAAAGCTTGCAAGTACATTTGTTTTAAACAATTTTGATATCTCATCCCTCCCAATAATCCAATTCATTACCATGCTAGCACTATTGAACATAATGAATCAAATTGGAGAAATCTGAAAGTTTCTATGGCAAGGGGAGAAAGTAAAAAATAAAATGGTAAAATGGGAGGTTGTGAAATCCCTGCTAGAAAGTTGGGGGTTGGGAATAAAACATCACAAGCTTTAGTGAATGCAGCACCGAGTGATAAGATAATTTGGAGACTCATTATTGTAGGAGCATAATGGTGGAAATCAATTATGAGAAGAAAACATATGATGGGATGAGCTTGTGATGCTTGGGTATAATCATCTAACACTCAAAGGAACTGTGATCTAGAACCTATGTAAATCCTTTTTCAGTCTCATACATGACTATTTATCTTGGCTTCCATGAAATGACAAGCTAATTGATATATAGGAAGATCAAATAATAGGAAAAGACCTCCCGTTTCTCTCCCTATATATGGTAAGTGTTAAAAAATGGCTAATTAGGAATGGTTTCAAAACATTGTTTTACATATTTGAGTGGGATGTCACTGGTAAATTGAAGTGACGGAAACACATAGAGTTCCATCCAAGGGATATATTGCTACAATTCAAAACTCTCCTGAAGTCTCTACAAGGTGATACCCCTCTATATATTGAAGTAAAGTACAAGCAAGATTTGGGACCATCTGCTTACAATTATTTAGTTAAGGATACATTATCCTTCCTAGAGAGCTTCATTTTCCTCTAAAATCTAAAATCTGGAAGCATGTATGGTATCCTAATGGTCTTCAATCCTAATAGGTTGATTATTAATCCTCGCCCTTAAATTATGTTTGGTAGCACAAATATGTTTGTTTGATACAATAACTATATATGAGATCAATGTAGGAAACTCTTAAAGTGGCAAGCCAATATTCCAAACTACTACAACAATGATCATGTAGGTTCTTGCAAACAAAAGATATAAGGACCCTCCAAACCCAAGGTGATATCCTTCTTGATGGAGAAATTCGATATATCTCTATCTAATTTTTCTATAACTACATATAACGATTGAACAAATTTTATGTATGTTAGCTTAAAGCATACATATTCTAAATCATTCATAGTTAATAAATCATGAAACTAGTAATGTAGATAGAAACTCAGTTTTGGATTAGGGTTCAAGGTATGCGAGAAATGCTGACTTCCTTTGTCTCATTGCTTGTAGAATTCTTTCATATATTTTGGAAGAGAAAATCAAAGTGTATATTGACAAGGGTAGAAACCACTATGATTTACCATAAGACTTGACTTTGTAATATACAATGTAATTTAGGCAATGGAACTAATGCCATCAATGCCATACCTAATTAAATATCTAAAGGTAATTAAATATATATAGTGTACCCCCCAAATACCCTAAGGCAAAGGTGGGTTAAATGGAAGATACGCATAAATTGAACTTGTTACTAAGTGGATATGACAAAGTCATGGCATTGTTGATTCTCTCTCTTTCTCTCTCTCTATCTCTCATTCATTAATTAATTAGTCATTTCATTAGTTTTTATTGTTTTTCCATTCTTAATTTTCAACTTGAATGACTACTAAAATTATTTTCAACTTGGGTGACTCTCTCTCTCTCTCTATTTAATTAGTTAGTTAGTTTTTATTGCTTTTTTTGGTAATTAGTTAGTTAGTTTTTATTATTTTTCCATTCTTAATTTTCAACCCGAATGAATACTATAAGTATTAGTGTAGCTGAACTTGAGTCATTAGATTTACCCCCTCTCTCTATATAATGTTTTTTATATACCTTCGTAGTAGATATGGAAACACCTTCTACTAATGTTTTCTATATACCTTCCTAGTAAATAGGTAAACACCTACTTCCCAGTAAATAGGGAAATACCTAATTAAATATATAAAGGTCATTAAAGATACCCAAAAATTGAACTTGTTACTAAGCATACACACACTCTCTCTCTAGTTAGTTAGTGTTTATTGTTTTATCATTATTAATTATCAACTTGAATGACTACTATAAGTATTATTGTAGCTGAAATTGAGTCATTAGATTTATTCCCTCTCTCTATATAATATTTTCTTTATACATTCCTTGTAAATACATAAACACCTTCTACTTCCCAGTAAATAGGGATATACTTATACATCACATTAAGGTATAGTTACCTAAAAAATATATCACCTACAAGAATAGGTATTAATAAAGTACCATTATGATTAACTTCCTTCTAGTCAAGTTATATGGAATTATTCTAGAAATGAAGATAAATGTATGGTCAGAAAGCCACAAAAAAAAGAAGAAGACAAAGGCCTTGCTATATTTAGGAGTTATTGTTTAACTTTGGACCACCTTGTTATGATTAGTATAACTGCGGAGGAGTATCATAATAATAAAACTAATATGTTGGAGTGTTTTGTTGCTTCAAAAAATCTCTTGACACAATGCCATGAACTAATCTTTGGAGTAGATTATAACATATAAAATATCCTTTAAAGCTAAGATTTGTTGCAATAAGGCTGTACGATATTGTTATCTCCAAGTTTAGAAGAACTAATGGCTTGCAAGCATAAATTAGTTGTAATATAGAAGTTAAGCAAAATTATCCCTTGTCCCCTACCCTTTTGGCATATACATGGACAACTTAGAGGGTTGTTGGGAAAAATAAGGTTGTTTTGGCATGAATCTACTAGCTAGTATTGGCATCATCCTTATTCTTTACATTGATGATATTATTCTTATGGAAAGTATTCCCTATGATCTCAACAAGAAACTAAAAATTCTCAAGGATTTAAATACATGCATGACTATTAACATTGACAAAGCAAAGGTTATGATAATAAAATCCAAAATATCACTACTAGTAATTTCATGTATAACAACAAAAACTTGGAGGAAGTGACTTTGAATATAAATATATCGAAATTGATCTTCATCGCAAGATTAATTAGAGCTATATCATTGAGAAAAGGATGTGTTGGAAAGCTTACTATGTATTTGAAAGCAATTGTAAACCAACAAACCTTTGGCTCTAGGATAAGAAGAAAATCCCCTTTGAGAATCTCATCACTCTTTTTATCTTATATGGTTGTGAAGTTTGGGGCTGGAACATTTCTAGGGAATTGTGGAGAAAGTGTTAATTTTTCATATGCTTTACTAAGACATCAGTATATCATTTAATTTTTCATAATAAAAGCATATAAAGCAGGATCACTGAAAGAAACAGTATCACAAGAAAAACACAGATTTATCCTGGGAAAACCCTAAAGGGAAAAACCCAGCAAAAGCTTCCTCAATATAGATGCCCCAAATGGGAAAAAGGTAAAACCAACAAAGAGATCAAAAACCTGATTCTCCTCCTTCTCTAGCAACTCTTCTCCTCCATAAGTGCACCATTCCAAGTGAGTGTGTGTGTCACAAATGAGGAGCACTACACCTCTATTTATATTCATCCGTTTACTTAAAGTTTACTCAATTAACATGTCGGCTTAAGTTAACTCATGTAGGCTCGAGTTACACATGTAGGATCAAGTAACCACACTGGGGTGCTGATGACCCACCTTTACAATTAGAGGGGACTACCTCATGACTCTTATTAGTTCTTCCGATTAGGAGCATCGGGGTACAATGTAATACAAGAGGTTCTCCCGGTTGGACCATCGGGGACCACAAAAGATACATAAAGAATATTCTTCGAAGTTACATTATTTCAACACTCCCCCTTAACAAGAAGGGTATTCTACATCAACAACAACAATAGTAGAGATAGCGGACATCATCAAAATCAGCAGGGTAACACATCTATAAATCATTGGAAGCTTTTCAACATCATGTAGTCTTCATCTTCAATCTTCAGTCTTCATCATCAGCAACATCTTTAGTCTTTGATCAACAACATCTTCAGCGTTTTGATCTTTCAATTAGCAACGACATCTTCAGCACTTGGACCTTTTAATCAGCAACATCTTCAGCACTTTGACTGTTAGATCAGCAACAACATCTTCAGCACTTTGACTGTTAGATCAGCAACAACATCTTCAGCATTTTGATCTTTCAATTAGCAACGACATCTTCAGCACTTGGGCCTTTTGATCAGCAACATCTTCAGCACTTTGACTGTTCGATCAACAACAACATCTTCAGCATTTTGAACTTTCGATCAGCAACATCTTCAGCACTTTGATTTTTCGATCAGCAACAACATCTTCAGCATTTTGAACTTTCGATCAGCAACATCTTCAGCACTTTGATTTTTCGATCAGCAACAACATCTTCAGCATTTTGTCCTTTTGATCAGCAACATCTTCAGCATTTTTACTTTTCTATCAACAACAACATCTTCAGCACCTTGACCTTTCGATCAGCAGCAACATCATCATCATCATATTCTGATCTGTCGAACATAATCATCATCACATTCTGAAAACATCATCAACATCGAAACATCATCATCATACTCTGATCTTTCGATCAGAAACATCATCAACATACTCTGATCTTTCAATCAGAAGCATCATCATCATACTCTGATCTTTCGATCAGAAACATCATCATCATACTCTGATCTTTCGATCAGAAACATCATAATCATAGTGCATCATCATCATACTCTGATCTTTCGATCAGTTCGTCCTCATCATCATACTCTGATCTTTCGATCAGTTCGTCCTCATCATCATACTCTGATCTTTTGATCAGTTCATCATCATCATCATACTCTGATCTTTCGATCAGTACGGCATCATCATCATCAGCAACAACCTGCAATCCACAACTCAAAGACAAAAAGTCTTTGGATCACTTTTGGACTTAAAGTCCAGGGATGATACAATCCCACCACATTCTCGACAACCGAAGTTACCGGATTGATTACGGGAGAATCAGTCCCTATCACTTTAGGACTAAGTCCAAGGACGATGCAATCCTACCACATTCTCGACGACCGAAGTCACCGGATACAATTACGGGATAATCACTCCCTATCACTTTAGGACTTGAGTCCAAGGATGATGCAATCCTACCACATACTCGACGATCGAAGTCACCGGATACAATTACGGGATAATCACTCCTATCACTTTAGGACTATGTCCAAGGATGATGCAATCCTACCACATTCTCAACGACTGAAATCACCAGATACAATTACGGGATAATCACTCCCTATCACTTTAGGACTATGTCCAAGGATGATGCAATCCTACCACATTCTCGAGGACCGAAGCCACCGGATCTATTATGGACAGATGTCCCAGGATGATACAATCCCTCTTCATTCTCGAAGACCGAGGTCTCCGGATCACTTTAGGGACGGTGCCCAAGGATGATACAATCCCATCACGTTCTCGATGACCGAGGTCACCGGATCTATTATGGACAGATGTCCCGGGATGATACAATCCCTCTTCATTCTCGAAGACCGAGGTCTCCAGATCACTTTAGGGAAGGTGCCCAAGGATGATACAATCCCATCACGTTCTCGATGATCGAGGTCACTGGATCTATTATGGATAGATGTCCCGGGATGATACAATTTCTCTACAACATCACTACTCCCCCTTTCAAGGAAGGTCTTTCCGAACAAAACCAAGCTTGTCTTGAAAGTGTTAAAACTCTACTCGAGGCAGAGGCTTCGTCGGTACATCATCATCCAAACCATCATCATCTACGTCTTCAATATATGAATACAAATCTATCACCATCTGTATCTCTAGTATGTGAATACTAAAAGCATCATCATCTACATCTTCAGTATAGAAGTACTTAAATCATCATCATCTCTATATTTAGTATAGAAATATGGAATCACCATCATCTGCATCTACAGTATCATTATCTTCATCTTATCTTGTATGTAGAAATACCATATTTCTACGTGTTACGTGGAACACATGGTTCTTTGTCATCACAACTGTGGTCATCACATAGAATCATTGTTGTATCCATCTTCAGGTCAAAGAGACCTGATATCGACTTTTGAAGCCATATGGCTTCATAACATAGTAGAGCAATCTGCTATGTATTCTGCTTCAACCGAGCTAAGAGAAACACTCGACTGTTTCCTGCTAAACCAAGAACTCATAGCAGACCTTAAAGCATATACCTGATTTGATTTTTCTGTCTGAGATACTTCCAGCCCAATCTGCATATGTGTAGCCATACAATCTATACTCATGGCTAACATCATAGTATTGACCAAAGTCTATAGTCCTCATCACATGTTTTGCAGCTACTAGGTGAACCCATCTTGGTTGAACAAGATATTGACTTAAGGTGTTCACAACAAAACAAATGTCTGGTCTGGTATTTGTTAAGTACATCAATGACCCAATGATCTGTCTGTAGTGAGTCACATCCACTAACTCTAATGAGTCATCAGCTAACAACTTCAGGTTGGAGTACATCGGTGTGGCCATGAATTTGCATTTCAGCATATTGAGTCTCTTCAATATCTCTACCACATAATTTCCTCGGTTGAGAAATATTCCTTTTGAACTTTTCCATACTTCCAGACCTAGGAAATAATGCATTAACCCAAGGTCTTTCATCTCAAATTCTTCTGCTAGTTTCTTCTTACTTTCCATGATCTGTTTCTCATTCCCTGTCAAGAATAAGTCATCCACATATAGTAATAGAATGACAGGTACATATTCTACAACCTTGTAGGAAAGGTTAGGATCGTCTTTACTCTTGGAAAAGTCCATGCTCATCAGGAAACTATCTATTCTTCCATACCAAGCTCTTGGAGCTTGCTTCAGGCCATAGAGGGCCTTCTTCAACTCGCATACTTGATTCCTTCTGTCTTCAACTTCAAATCCTCGTGACTATTCGATGTAAAACTCTTCCTCAATCATACCATTAAGGAAGGCTTGTCTTTACTTCATCATGGAAGAAACTACCATGATGGTTTTGAAGGAAATGTACCTTGCTTCTAGAAGTAAGTGTCTCTTCAGAATTAATTCCCTCTTTCTGATAGAAACCTCTAGCCGCAACTCTTACCTTACTTCTATCAGCAACATATCTTATCTTGCAAATCCATTTGGAAGATACCACATTCTTTCTTTCTGGTTTGAGTACTATATCCCAAACATCATTCTAGTATCACAACATCTTCTATGAGTTTGTCTTCTCAGGTAATCAACATATCTTAGTCTTTTGCATTCAACCTTGAAGGTTGGAAACTACTTTACTCTTGGGAAAGTCTCGATCCATCACAAAGCTATCCATCATGTCATACCATGTCGAACTCAGATATAATTTTCTGTAGTCACTCCCCTTGAAGTGGAGTATCATCTTCCCTCTTCATTCTGTACAGGTGGTTCTATGCTTGACATATACTGGTCAATAGAGTATGTCATGTCATAGTCTATTCTTTCTAGGGAGAATCACGAACCTTGCTTTGTACATTTGTTTCATCATATCATATACATCATTCCCCATGATCAACTGTTATTCTTTGATCATAGCTTCTTCCATAGCATTCTTTTCTTCATCTTGAGTTATCTCTTGTAACCATGGTGATCTTCATCCTTCAAGGTGGATCATCTTCAGGAATTCCATTTGGACATCTGTAGCCCAAGATATTGCAATTCTCCCCAGGTGTCCTGTTTAGGGATGAATTTTGGAAGAGGCTGGAACCCTAACTTGGAGAGAACATATCTCTTGAAATACATCGAATCTGAGGATGAATTTTGGACACAGTGTTCATCAGGATTTTATCTTCGGCCCCTGCAATTTTCAACTCCTGATCCTTCACCAATCTCGAAATATAGCGAATGTGCCAAAACGTAGCAGTTTTAGTATTTAGGGTTTTTCTAGCTCGGGGTCAAACTAGGGTTTGACTTTCCCGGAGATTCACCCAACCAAAAATCTTGATCCAGGTCTCTAAACTTCGATT
>LPNX010102005.1:8766-30626 GCA_001517045.1 Pseudotsuga menziesii | reverse complement strand
CATCGGGGTACAATGTAATACAAGAGGTTCTCCCGGTTGGACCATCGGGGACCACAAAAGATACATAAAGAATATTCTTCGAAGTTACATTATTTCAACAGAAAGATAGAGCAAATCCAAAATCATTTAACTTAAAATATCAAAATTAAAAAAAATATGCCCTATCATATCCTACTCATAGAAGTGAGCCTTTCCCCCCATTGAGGCCATCTCTATGAATAGGTACCTAATGTACAAAAACAATATAAACAACATGGACACAAATATTATTCCTAAGATTGCGTCAAACTCCAATCAAGCCACCTGCAACTCAAGTGGGATTAGCATTAAGATGCCAAGTCTTGGCTAAATCACTGGGGAATCAATGAAGAGGCCACTTTGCATAATAATGATAATATTCAAAATATTATTACATCTAAATTAAAGGAGAAATTATGGTGTGATAAATAATTAGAGAGTAAGAGAAAATTAAGATATTATAAATAGGTGATCAAACCCAATCTAGAAGATCAATAATATCTCTTTATTTTAACTATTGTAAATAAGAAAATCAACATCTCTAAATTAGAGAAAACTATCACAAGCTTCATAGTGTAATAGGGTGTTGTATAGTTCCTAAAATGTTGTGGGTCAAAAGATTTTGATTTGTGACACTAAGAGGGTTTAACATTAAAAACAATTTATATTAAATTGTCCCATGTGTACCCATATTAGATTGAAATTTCAAAATATTTCTTAATAATAATAATAATAATCTATTTTTAGAGGTAACATCCTAGCTATACAACAATTTGGTGTATTAGAATTCCTTGTTTGTGGGACAAGTCCCTTCCCTCCCACACAATGATTGACTACTAAAGTCTATGGAGGTGTACATATCTCATCCCCTTCCAACTTTGAAAATACAGCCTCCTAGGAGGAAACACATGTTCTTACCCATTTGGCCCACTCAGGTTGTAGTAAATGATACCCTCCACGTAGTGATTTGATTGCTAAAGTCTACAGAGGTGTACATACCCTACCCCCCCTATGGATTTGAAATTGCGATCTCCTAGGAGGAAACACATGTTCTTAAATGTTACAAACATTACAATATTGACCTTTATAACCTTTTAACACATAGATAATACGAGGATTTAGGAATGCTTCTCTCAAACCTTTTTGAGGACATACATACAGTAGAAGATCAATATTACCTCTCTCTATTTCAACTAGTATAAATAATAAAATCAACATCGCTAAATTAAAACAAACAATCATGAACTCCATAGTGATTCAAAATTTTGGAAAATTCCTAAAATGTTTTGGATCAAAAGATTGTATCATCTTTATGACATTAAGAGGATTGAAGATGAAAAACACTTTCTATTACATTGTCTCGTGTACATCCACATTAGATTGAAATTTCAAAATATTTTTCAACAATAATAATAATCTACTTTTGAGGTCACAACTTAACTGGACATCGATTTGGTGTGTGAGACCCCCTTGTTTGTGGGACAAGCCCTCTCCCCTCCAAGTAGTGATTTGATTGTTGAAGTCTATGGATGTGTACATACCTTACCCCCCTAGATTTAAACCTATGACCTCCTAAGAGGAAACAAGTGTTATTAACCATTAGGCTCACTCATGTTGTACTAAATGCCCCCCTCCACGTTGTGATTTGACTGCAAAAGTCTATGGAGGTGTACACACCCTACCCCCCTCTAGATTTGAACCTGTGACCTCCTAGGAGGAAACACACCAAAGCTACGAGGAATTAAGAATGTTTCTCTTTAATCTTATTGAGTAGATAACCAAGTAATTCCTTACATTTCTTAAGGTCGGATAGAACAAAGTTGGTCTCAATAAATGTTAATAACCACTACCAGCACCAGCACCACCATCCTATCTAAACATACAACGGAAGTGAGTCTGATTGAGCATTAATGTTCTTCATGTAATATATGATGGGATGGAAGATATGGTACTAAACATATTTACATGAATTGAACTATGAAGTGTAATGAAATTAAATACACTATTATATTACTGTCAAATAACATAATACCTTCCAAATAGGCTTGGATTTTTAGAATAATCCTCATTTTTAACTCAAAATTTGATAATGGTTAAATTTTTTAATACCTTTCATTTTAAGTTTTTATAAATTTGTAAAATGCCATTTTTTATATGTAAATGTAATGATTCTGTCTGTCTAACCTCATCTAGCCATTAATTTGATTTTGATATTGAAAAATTTGAACTTGTACTAGTGTCGAGATACAAATCCTACAGTTCTTACAATACTAATGTATGCCATTTCCTAAAAAATGTAATAAAATTTTATTGTGAATTATAATGATAAGATTAGAATCTAGAGTAATAAAATGAGTTTAATTAAGTAGATAAAAATTAGTTTAATTGAGTTGTTTGTCATCGTAATCACATGATCATCTACCTATCATTATATCATACTATGAGTCAATGCAATTTTGGTTTTCAAATTCAGGTTTCCAACTTGTAAAGGAAAGTGATAATTGTTAATCAAAGAAGTCATTCTTGCATTAATGTAGAGTAGGTTAAAATATACTTAAATTGGAAATACAAGTACCATAAAGTCATTATATGTTTAATATTGTTGATTAATTGCAAAGTGTAAACACTAACTATTGAGATATATATGTACGTGTATAAACACGTGCTGAAATGAAATTTGATAATATCTCTCTTTACATACCTTTGTCTTATTTAATTTAAATAAATTATAATTTTCTACATTCTACAATTAATTATAATCATAAAATACAATCTAAAATTAAAATTAAATATCAAATTTTAAACCTAATTTCAATATATAAAAATAAATAAATTAAACTTTAACCATTTACTCCCAAATAACACAACATACCTTCCCATATAAAAATTGAATAAGACTACAACTTGACTATTAAAAGTTAAAGCTCTCTCTCTCATAGACATATATAGGGCAGTCACAAATAGTGAAAAGGATTGAATCTTCACATATATATCAAACTGCACATATCTATAATAGATTGGGAAACCACAAATGAGTATTGAAAAGGATTGAATATGCCTATAGTTGAAATAAAAACAAACACTAATATAGAGTGGGCAACCACAAGGAAGGTGTGAAAAGGATTGAATCCGTCGAGAGATGAAACATCATAGCACTTTTTTTTTAGCAGGCATGGGTGTACGGAGGTTGGAAAGATTTAATGTACTTACAAATTTAAATGAGTGGCGAACGTTAAGAAACAAATACTTGAATGAAATTCATAGGTTTTGAGGTACCCATCAACTACCTCACTCCATGATTACCCTACTTTTTTTCAAATGAAATGTTTCAGTTATATAAAATTATTTTCAGTATTTTTTTGGGGTCAATTTTGTCAACTACATCACAATGTTCACATTTGTCAATGGTAATGGTATAGTTTTGTCAACTATATTCCCTTTGCACAAATTGGATTGAATCTTAATTATGGGTAAGTGGTTGTAACAATTGAAACTATTTGTCATTTTTTAAAATTATAACATTTAAAGTAAATAAATTACAAACCTATCTTGAATTCATAATAAACACACATTTACTTAGATAACCATGTTAACCACCAATGGACCAAGGAATACACAAACATCCCTTTCTAAAGATCAAGGTGCATTAAGTCATTTATTTTCTATGGTTGTGGTGCATAAAGGAGCCTAGGAGTCTCGTAATGTTGAAGANGGGAGGAGGTTTTAAGTATTGGGAGGGAGTTTCAACAAAAAGAGTTTGGGTCAATATCTCTCGAAATTAAGGATATCCTTTAATATCCCACGATCGCACGTGATATATATAAAGCTTGATTGGAATTATAGCACTAAGAAAATGATTAATGGAAGATGGAAAACTTACTTTGATCTTGAAAACAATTGTAAATCAACAAATCTTGTGATGTGAGATAAAAAGAAGTTTCTTTTTTGAAACTCTTGTCACTCTAGTTATCCTGTACAATTGTGAAGTCTGGGGTTGTAGCATCTCTATAAAATATTCAAGAAATATCGAACAAATCCATAAGTGTTTCATATCATATAACCTCAAAATTAAAAACAATACACCCTACGTTATTCTCCTTCTAGAAGCGGGTCTTCCCCCAATCGAGAGCACTGTTATGACTAAGTACCCAATGTACACGTACATGATAAATAACATGGGAGACCAAAGAATTCCTAAAATTGATTTAAAATCCATGCAATACCACCTACATCTCAAGAGAGGCTGGCATAAAGGCGCCATGGCTTGGTAAGAATTAGAGGTTAAAAGAAAATTACAATACTATAAGGAGGACATTGGGAATTTTTCAAAACATCGTGGGTGGAAAGGACTTGCCATCACTGTGACACTATGAGTGTCGAGGATGAAAGTAACTTTCTCTTAGAGTTCTCTGCATACATAGACATTAGATTGCAGTTTCATAATCTTTGCTACATTACAAACCTCCCTAACTTTTTAACATGTCAAAACTATGGTGACCTAGGAATACTTGCTTCTAAGCTTTTTGAGCTTATGAATAAAATTTTATAGGAATCCAAGTAATCTTTTCTCTTAAGTTTTGATAGACCAAAGAGGTCTCTGTGCACATTAGCCATCACCATCATCATCATCATATAATATTTATATGGAAAATATGTTTCTTACTAATTATTCAATTAATAATTTTAATCATTAATTATTTTTAAATGATTTTGAATGAATTCAACACTTGCAAATACCCATATTACAAGTAGATTATGCACTGCCAACATTTAATAAATATTACAATTTATTCAATTCAAAATTATTTTTATTGAATTTCATACCATAAATACCAATTTTTTTCCATTATTTTGAACATTGAAAAATGATCAATTTGTTCTTCGTTTAACTTAATACATTAATAAATGAATATTAGTACAAAAATTGGTCAAAATGCTAAATAGTCCTTTTAACACTTATAAGCGCTCATGACCTATTTGTTTATAGTTTTAGGTTTTTATACATATTTTGAAACAATTTGTTTCAAAATATACATATACAGTAGAATATTATTCCTATGCAAACTAAGTATTTTAAAATATATTTACTTTTCAATAAGACATCTTGAAATACATATAAGGGCTTGTGACGTCAAGATAACCCTAATGTTGTTTTTGAGTGAGGGTGGGTGGTCTTAAGATTTTCGTAAGCTCAAGATGATCACGAGGATGATAATTAGTTCATATTGGGCCAAACCGATCTTATTATAAGAGCATCCTCGTTAAAAATACAAAACAATTTTGACATCACAAGTTTTAATAATGGTTTCAAGACTTTTTATAAAAGTAGTAATAACAACAATATTTTTAAGGTTATAACTAAGTTTGACATGGATTCGATGTATGAGACCCCTTATTTGTAGGATAAGGGATACTCCTCTCCGTAACAATGTAATTGTTAAAGTTTACATAAGTGTACATATCCTATCCTTCCGGATTGAACATATAAACTCCAAGAAGAAAACACATGTTCTTAACTATTAAGCCCACTATGTATTTTCATATACAAATTTGTATATATAATAATAACATTAAAAAAATTATCTCAAAATTTACAAACAAATTCAAAAAATATAAAAAGAACATAAATTATAAATATAGGTGTGGAATGACTTTTAAATGCTTCACAAACACAATACATTTCCATATAACCATTTTTGAATAAATCAATAATTTCCTATTATTACTTTTTACACGTAGAAATAAAATAAATAAAAAAACAAAAAATAGTCTTCATCATCTCGACATGATCTGTACAATATTTCCAAGGGGTTTGAGAGTACTCTTCATGGATAATTTTAGGGGCTATATATAGCCCATGGTCGATATTAAGGGGGTTACAAAAATTTGGTGGCCTATTTTCTTACATGGAAAGGGTTTTTCCAGCTAAAATATATTTGCCCAATACTTTTTAGAAAAAATAAATCCAAAATGAATAGCCTACTATATATTAATGAGGAAAATGAAAAAGACTATTTTTGCCCTAGCAAAATCTCTCTCCAATCTGTATTTCGCCCCCAATTTCTAAATAAAATATAGTGAAATCACTCTTTTGCCCCCAATTTTTAGCAATGGAGGCTCCCAAGGGTTATTTCATTCTCCATTTTCCTTTTAAATTAGGCATATGGTTTCATTTTCTTGTACTTTTAGTCAATTTCATGTGATACCTTCTTTCATCCATTGATTTCTAGTATTGGAGGGAAAAACACTAACTACTTTTTTTCTAATTAAAGGCTACAATGATTCATAGTTCACCCACATAAGATTGCACTTGCAGGGTGAAGGTTCTGGTTGATGTGATTCCACAATTCATTCTTAGTTTTATCAATTTTTTAATCTTCACATAACATCTCCACTGCTGAAAGATCAAGTCTTGAAGGGGCATGTCGCATATGCAATTTATTAGAGAATACAAACCCACATCTCACTTTTCATCCAATAATTAACATGGTATGATTTTTATCAAACTTTTTATGCACAATTACAATAGATTACTATATTGTAAATTAATCTTTTATCATGTTTTTTGTCATGGATTATTTTTAAGGTTTGTTAAATTCTAAGGCACTCTTTATTCTTAGGGATCATTAAGTGTTATTAGGGCTTTGTTATATCCTAGGAGTATCAGTGATGTGAATGTGTTATAGAGCTCAAAAGATACAATTTATTTTATGCCTTGTCATGTTTAGACTATGGACTGGTATTTATATGTTGTTAGTGGATGCTACTCTTGATGGAGATACACCACATGGTTTTTATATATTCAAACTGAATTTGACCAAGTTGTTTACAATGTGGTTTTATTAGGATCTTGCTATGCAATTATTATTAGATATAAGGCGTTAACGAGAGCGTGTTGTTCATATTTTATGTATGTTATTGTTGATGTTTGGGATGTTTGTAATATGAATGAATACACATTGATTATGATGGCAAGGCTACATTGGAATGGTCATTATTTTGGTTGTCTTCTTGTAGAGTTGTCCAAATACTAATGGTAGATTCTTTTATTTGTATGAAGTAGTTCATGACTGGAAGATTTTTTATTTGTATTGTAAAGGTCGTCAATTTTATTTGTGACCTAAATTTGTTGGTTTCGATACTTGTTTTACGATTTTTTTTGTAAGCCTCATTAAAAGGTAAAATGTTTTTTGGTGATTTGTTTTGACGTGTAATTGCTTTAATAATCCAGAAATGGATCTAGTTATGTATGATAAATACATTATTTAGTTGGAGCATGATACTTTATTTCCATCATGATTGTATATAATATGTACTGGGCATGTTTGACCTGAGATGTATACATTATGTTATTTGATATCTAGTCTTTTGCATTCAATGAGGGTGATAAAACAATTTTACTACATTTCACATGTTTTCAAAAATTTCAAGGACATGGATACAAACCCCTCCTCAGTTTATTTGAGAAAAAGTAGTCTTTAACAAAGTATTTCTAATGATATGTGTTATGATGCATTAATGTGTTTTTTATTCTTATTAGTGTATGTTCTTATTTATAACAACCATTGCAACTTTATAACTAACTCTAAAAATTGTAAATCAAATGACATAGTTCATATTTTGACTGTAAACAAAAAGAAAGGAAAAAGTGACATTCATATCTATAAACAGATAAGTTGGTTAATTTTTTCTTAAACGGTAGCTTAAAAATGAGAGATTTGAAAAATAAACTAATTAAAAATTCATACACTATATTAAGTTTATGGGTATCGATAATACTCCATGTTGTAATAATGATTTGTGGGTGCCATAATCACTCCACATTGTAAAGTGTTCAATTCTATCAGTTTATTGGTATGTCAAGATTTGGGTCCCCACATGTCCATTTGACCATTAAGAGACGAGATAAAAAGTGGAGTCCCCACTTTCCATGAATCTAGTTAGTGTATTTGTGTTTCACCAACACCTCCTCTTGTGAGTGACCCAATATAACTTGTGAAATATATAAATAAATACCTCCTCTCCTCATTCATCTATTTATTCAATTGAGGGTATATGAGTTGAGCGATTCGAGCTCTGGTATATGTTCTTCTATTGCATTGCCTTAGTGATCTACAGAATCAAAATATGAGTCTTCCTAGCAAAAGATTCACCAAGACATTACAAGATTTTATAATTTGATGCAAGATTTGACAAGTTTTTAGAATATTTTATAATTCGGTGAAATATTCGCCAAGATTTTATAATATCTTATAGTTTAGTGAAAGATTCACCAAGATTTTAGAATATTCTATAATAAAATGAAATATTAGCCTAAAAATTATATATACATTATTGATAAAACAACCTTCAATTTTTCCTATACATTAAGGAGTTTTTCCCATTTATTATCCATATAAATTTGGAGTGTTTTCTTAAAATTATACCGAGTACTCTCAAACTACTCTCGCCTAAGGAGATCTCGTGATCATCTCCAATCTCTTTATAAACAATAATATAGAATGGTAAGACATTTTGCTTTTCTCTTAAAATAAAACAAAACTATATATATATGTTTATTAATACATTTTTTACAAAATTAATATTCTTATCATTTCAAAAAATTTAAAATAATTTTAACTAGAAAAGGTAGTTAATTCTTTTCATCTATTTTTTCTATGTTAATATTATCTCCGTTTTCAAAAAATATTTATATGAAAATAAAAGTTCAACTTTACATTGGTTAAAATAAAGTGAAATATTTATTTTCTTTGAAATCTTTAAAAAATATTAAAAATATTTCAATCTTTTATTTCTAAATTTAATGTCATGTAAATTTGTGAAATAATTTCGAGATTTTGAAGAATTATGAAACAATTTCAAGATTTTGAAGAAATATGACTATAGAATTGATGCAAAAAAATCCTAGATAAATGTAAATAACCTTGCATATTCATTTATTCATTGCAAGAAATAAACCTTGTTATCTGTAGGGTATTGACCCACTCTTTATATATTTGTGTTGTGCTACTTTGATCACCTTTCTCAAACATGTAACCTTCTTCTTTAGAATTCAATTTTGTGATAATTCTTGGATCTCAAATGCAAACCCCAATTTACATACACAATTTACAGAGCTTAAAAAAACTCGACGATCCTCTATGCAATCGAAATGCCCAAACAAATGACCACGAATTTGACAGCAAGTTACATAACAATCCTATTCACTATGATTTCAATTGAACCCAAATTGGATTTGAAATGCCAAACGCATTTACTAAATAATTTGAGAATGTGTGAGATGGTGATTTGTTGCACTTGAGTTTGATCTTTGTGTTGACCATCTATTCCAACACCCTTCATTATAAAATGCCATTCCCCTAAAACCAATTCTAGGTTTTATTTTATTGTTGGGACCACATGGGTGCATCATCCACAAACCATCCATCAATCTGAGCGTATTCTTTCATCAAGGATTTGGAAACCCTTCAATATTCATGCTAGGTGTTAATTCTCAAATGATTGGTCAAAGAACTTGTTTATTAAACCATAGAAAACAAATACCCTACTACCAAAGAATGATTTCTTATTCTATTGGATGGAGTTGAATGTGCTTTTGTCCATATTCCTTTAATCATATTTGTAGTTTTTGTACACAACACATATAGTGGAATGAAAACCCTAAACCACCATTCTGACTATGGTGATTTCATTCATCAATTGTTGAAATTTTATCACTAAACATTTTCAAGCCTCTATTTAACTGGAATATGTGAAGATTCAAAAATTCACATACTCTCTCTCTCTCTCTCTCTCTCTCTTAACATTCAACGATATTTTCATTATTGTCCAATCTTTCTTCAATAGGGTTGTCTTAGTTTCCCATTCACACACAACGACTACTAATGTTGCGCAGGTTCTTTCAAATCAAACTATACCTAATATTGCCTCTAACCTTGGAATAGGGTCAATATCATTCATTCATAACATAATTAAACATAAAGCCCTTGTTAGTTTAATATTTCAAATAGATGCTAGAAATCTTAATTCCATATTACACAGAGACTGTAGAATTTAGATACTCATTCACAAAGAGACCATTATAATCATAAAGGTGCTTTAATTTACTAACATTCAATAAAACCTGTACATACAATCTCTAATTCAGAAGTCCATACCTTCTGCATCTAAGGCCCGATCTCCCTTTTTTTTGGCCAAGTCTTTCATCTGCCTGAAGGCTTCATTCACAATGAAAATACACCTCTCTATTTTGTTTCAAATACCTCCTAAATTCTTGTAACTTCTTACTGGTTTTTTCTAACCATAGAAATTTGATCCATCTTCTAATGACTCCTTGAATTATGCCAACAAATGCATATTCAGTTACATGAATCAACAAATTAACAACTCATCACTAATTTAATGACTCATCATATATCTAATTCTTCTATAAGTCTCACTTGCAACTTATAAAACTTTTACAATATTTTGCAAAGAAAGCCCTTCCTTGGTTAAATGTCAAGACTCTAAGGTCTTATCAACATTTTGAATTATTGTTGAGAGAATATGCTCATGCACCAGAATCCCATAATAGAACGTTTCCATGAACTTTGGTTCACATGTATTTAGTTTTCAATCTTCCCAGATCCAAAATCGTGTTCTACAATATTCCCTTAGTTATTCCTTCAAAGTATTTTAGTGTTGCATTTAACTTTCTAGGCTTCCAAACTTTATTCTGTAGTGCTCTAATTAGCTTAGCTTCACAATCTTTCACAATCAATCAATTTTCACAGTTGATTGTTTGCTTCACTCTTTTGTAGTATCTTCCTTTATGCACTTTCATCATGAGTTTCCATAACTCGTTTATCTCCTTTTTCAACTTTGTTTGTTGTTGAAACTTATTGTTGTTACTATTAATTTGCATTTGTACTCCTTCTTGTGTAAGAGTCATAAAAATCTTATTTCTACCTCATCTTACAATAGATGTCCAAGACATTTGAATGTATCCTCCCTTGTTATCCTACAACATTTCTACTGTTGTCATTTTCAAAATATTTAGTTCTGGCTTCACCTACAACATACATGTATTCTTTCGCTTCCTTTTGGTTATGGGATTCTCTTTGCATATTCTATTCATTTCATGTAGACGACTCCATGAAAGATTGTCTTTCATCTTCAACATTCTTATTTCTATATATGTCTTATTGATGTTATTTTTTACACTTTATAATGTCTTCATCCTTATTGTCCTTTAAGATAATTCTTTGCTCAACGTCCTCTTGTTGCCCCTAAATTTCCATTTCACTTTCAAGAAATATTTTAAGTGATATTTCTCTAATTATTTCCTCATGTTCATCAACATCTTCTTCTATACTTGCAATCATACCATTAGTTTGAAAACTAAAATATCTTATTGTTTTCACAAACACTTGAGACATCTAATTTCTAACAGGCACTTATGAACATACTTCCTCATTGGTTGTAATCCTTTCTTCACATTTAGGTCCTCTTAGAAAATTTTCCAACAGCCTAATCTATTCTTCCCACCTTGTAAGCATGTTATTCAAATTTTGGCCATCCTTATCTATATGGTCACTTTTAGAAATCATTTTTTGTTTATAACAGTCTTCAATAACTGTTTTCACCTTCTCTTTAACTATGTTCAACAATCAGTTTTGCATTGTTTACTTCAACAACAAGCTCTTCTAGTTGTTCATCAACAACTAAAGCTTTCTCTTGTATGTAATCTTCAGATTGATTACTTATATGAGACAATATTGTCCCACTTACTTTTTCAACAAAATTATGATATTGTTCCTTTATTATGCTGATATGTTCCTTCTAAATAATCAATAGAATCATCATCCAATTACTTATTAGCATCTTCATCCTCTTCTTCTCTAAGGCCCTAAGTCTTTTTTCAGGTTCACAAATGTGAACTTCTTGTTCTTGTTTCAAATACATCTGCTCATACTCATATGCCCTAAGGTTTTCTTCCATATTCAACCATACTTTCATCACGTGTATCCGTTTCCTCACGACCAATTATTTGATTGGATATCTAGCCATTTTCTTCATTATCCATCGACATTTATGATTCTCTTTACTCTCCTATAGAAACTTCTTCAAAAAATCAAGACGTGCTTTCATCTCATCCATTTCTTTCATACTCATCATCACTTTTATCCCTTTTCTGCCGGTTGCACTCGCACTTTCCTTTCCTCTGTTGTGGTTTACACCTAAACCTCAGTAGTCATCTTCGTCTTCTCTTTTGGTGAATTTAACCTTATTCTCTTGTGAGCTGCACCCAATCCTATGCTATGACAAGTGTTTTACACCCTGTCACTATACCTTACCAAGATTTCTCTCTTCCAATCTTATTTTTTGGTAATTCTCTGGTTCTTTCCTCTGCAACCTTCTAAGTATTCCTCTGCTCTTCTTAGGATTTTGAAATTTCTCTCAGTTCTCTTGAGAGCATTCACTTGTCCTTCTCCTTCTACTAGTAGGTTATTTTTCCACAATTCTCTCTTAACTTGAGAACATTACCTACTCTTTCTACTACAACTTCCAATCTGTAATATTCTTGTCACATTTTCCTTTCAGCTGCTACCTGTCAAGAATATACATATACTTTCAAATTTAAAATAGTAAGACCATGATCACTCACTTACTAGTCTTCAAGAAATTATTCATATCTCTATCTTTAGCTGGAATCATCTTCATGTATTCAAATTCTTCATTGCAAAATTTACATGATCTAGGCATGTCTTATTTCACTGTTCATAAATTTAATTTTTTATTCCCTCTTCATTGTTCAGATTTCTTAAATTCTGAATTTATTCTCTTCTTCCAGTTCTTCCCAACCTCAGTTTCAGAAATGTCACTCAGTCTACAACTTCTCTATTGTAGAATTCATTGTCCTTTAATTTGTTTAAGAGAACAAATTAGATCTGAACCTTTTATCTCAAAGAGAATAACCTCATTCCAAAGAGTGTCCTCACTCTGCTACCACTTGATGCATGAAAATTCTAGATAAACCCAAATAACCCTACAAATTCATCTATCATTGCAGGAAATAAACCTCGCTATCTGTAGAGTATGGGCTTACTCTTTATATGTTTCCATTGTGCTATTTTTATTGTCTTTCTCAAACATGGAGTAACCTTCTTCCTCATAATTCAATTATGTGATAATTCTTTGATCTGTGATAAATCCAAATTTACATACACAATTTCTAGATCTTAAAAAAAGATCGGTGATTCTCTATTGTTGGGGCGCGCACCCTAACGGTCCTTAAGGTGGGTAACTCCACGGAGTTATGGGAGTTTGTAAGCGAAGTTACGACTCAAAATAGTCTTAGGGGTGTCGGGGTTGAGTAAAAACCTTCTTTTGTAATGAACCCATGGTTTAAGTCCAGGGTTTAGGGTTCGGGGTGCCCATGGTTTAAGCCCATGGTTTTGTAATAAGTGCACTATAAATAAGCACTCTTGTAAAGAAGTCAGTTTATGATTTTTGATGTAAGATGAATTGATGCGAAGCTAAGGCTATTTTGTAAGAGAAGGTCAAGTCCCAGCTGTGTGCGTGGACGAGCTCTACAGCTGTGTGCGCAGAGGGTTTTGGGTGATAAAGGAAATCTGCAGCTGTGTGTGCAGAGGCCTGCAGTTGTGTGCATGGATTTGAGGACTTGAAGGGATCTACAGCTGAGTGCGTAGATCAGAACTGTGGTTTTTGTAAAGAGTTGAATAGAACACAGTTCTGTGGATGTAGCCCCTACACTGGGGGAGAACCACGTTATATCGTGTGTTGTGGTTTTTGTTGTGTTGTTGTTGTGTTCTTTATGCATTGATAAATATATATCTGATAAGTAAGATCACTGCTAAATATTAACTTCACTGGAATTCCCAGTAAAGGGTTAAGCAAGGCACTGTTTGTTTATCTAACCGCGAAGCTAAATAAGTAACTATTAAAGCTCTGCATTGTATGATTATAAGTGTTAGAAGCTAAAGGTACAGTAATATCCCTCTTCTGCTTGCAGAAACCTAATTCAACGGCACCCCATAGTTGTTTCGGGTGAGACTGAAACCTGTTCGCAGGTTGTTGCCAAAAGGGCCAACACTATGGGTCTTTTGTTGGTGTGAAGTTAATGGTATAAAGCCCAGGTCTGCCCTATAGCCCAACAAATTGGTTCCGTTGCCGGTTGAACTCAGTTTCTGCTCAAGAGGGGTTTACGTCGTACCTTGAGGGCTATGTTCTGGAGACCCTCTGTGAAGGAAATCGGTGATTGGCTTGATGAGACTTATCTGAAATTCGCTGAGCAAGAGAACAAATATCCGCGTCGTAGTGCAAAATACTTTTTACAAAGGTATGTTTTTTGTGATATTTATGAAATTTTATTTGGTAGTATCCACATAGAGTTGCACCAGTGGTTATCCAGGTTAACAGAGAGAAGGACGAACTTCCAAGAATGTCAGCTTCCTGATTGGACCCCCGCAAGAATTAATATACTGAAAAGGGTGAACAACGAGATATCCCGCGCTGTTGATTTATGGACAATGTGAACCCTTGAAGCATTTGTGACGGAGTTCGCCATCGACACAAGTACTTCCTTTAGTGAAGCTGAGTGACAGTTTTTCAAAGGACCAAGGGGTAATTTTTTGAATTCATTTAGTTTGAGAATTAAAATGCTATTAGTTGAAAAAGGTATATTGCTAATTGAATCAGACTATTAGATTTAGTATTACTAACCTATGTTTGCAAGTGAAAATACCTTCGACGAGCAAAGTGGTTTGCTGCGAAGTGGAAAAAGGTATAAGAGAGATTTTGGAACCTATTCCCAGGGTCAGCATACTGAGTATTCCCCTGTAAATCCTGCAGATTCAGAACCCGAAGAAACCCCTTCTGTTGGAAACCCTCCGGTAACCCCGTAGCCAAGACCTATTATCCCTGAGAACCCGTCGCAGTCTGAAAGTCACCCTAGTCCAAGTATTCCTGTCGCAGGTCAGTCTACCCCAGTAAGTTCCCCCTCGCCTACTTCCAGTCCCCCTCCCTCCCCCCCTAGACCTGTGATGGCCCATATGAATGACGACATTAAGCTCCCTATTTTCAAAGGAACTGGATCAAAGGATCCAGAACAGTTCTGGTTTTTATGTGAAGCAGTGTGGATTGCCAAGACCATTACAGATCAAGATACAAAAAGAGTGCAGCTGGTTACTTCTTTCAGAGACCGTGCTCTAACCTGGTTCATGAATTTTTCCAGCACTCAGAACCATGCCTTGGATGATATAAAAGCAGCAATGATAAAGGAATTTAAGAAGCCGAAATCAGAGTCGCAGTGTATCACTGAATTGAAAGAGATTCAGCAGAGGCGCGACGAATCAGTGTGGGACTTTGATCAAAGATTCAAAGTTCTGCTAGACAAAGTCAGTTTCCCCATTGGACTTGCGTAGCACAAGGAATGGTTCATTGCAGCGTTGCTACCGCATATCAGAACTCCACTCATGCAACAGAAGGTTGCTGACCAGTAGGAGGCTCTGGAAATCACGATGAAGCTTGAAACCGCTCCTGTTGAAGAAAATTCTGGTATTTCTCAAATCCAAGCACAGTTGGCAGCGATGGCTCTGGAGCTTTGTGATATGAAGAAAGCAAAAACCGGTCGCGAAGAGGTTCGGTGTACACAATGTCGGACAGAAGGTCACGACAAGGAACAGTGTCCTGTGGTAAGAAATTACCTAAATACTAGTGCGCCAAACCTGTTCAACCCTACTGTTCTATATTGTGAGATCTGTCGGACAACTGGCCAGCATCAACCTGAAGACTGCTATCTTCTGCAGAGGTATGTGCAAGTCCCTAAGAACCCTTATTGTAAGTTCTGTAAATCGGTGGGACACAACGAAGATGAGTGTTGCAGTTTTGACCTCATGAGAGAATGAACTTACGATGCTTATCGGGTACAAAATGAGGGACAGAGAAATGATGGCTATGGTTACCACGGTGTTGCATCAGGTAGAGGTTCTTTTGGAGGTCGTGCTCGTGGTGGTATGGCTGGAAGAGGAAGAGGCCAAGTTGTGTGTTACAACTGTAACTAGGTCGGGCATCTAGCGAGAGATTGTTGGAACCCAACTACGACATGTCGATATTCCCGAGCAGTAGATCATGTGATCGAGCAGTGCTCGCAGTTGATAGCTAAGATTTAGGAAAGAAACAGTGCCCCTACTCAGGATATTCAGATGATTTCCATCGAGCAAAGACCTTCCCCAGCCATTAATGTTGTTACCCGAAGTGGCGCTACGATGGAAGTACAGAATAAGGAGAAACAGTCTGACGAGGCTTGGGTTCGTAAGGCCCCAGCGAAAGTCCCAGCATTTGATATTGAAAGAGAAAAAGAGACATTCATGGAAGCCTGTTGTAAAGGAAAGTATCCTATGGCTAGGGTTTAAGAGGCCATCAACATACTGGGGTTGAAAGAGAGATGCACAATGTTCATCAAGCATATATAAGCAAGATCAGAGATGAGAGAGGTCCACACCTGACTAACTGAAGGCTGGTCCAAGCTTTCTCTTCAATCCTCTTCTTGCTCCTCTCGCTCCAAGAGACCTGCAAAACAAGTTATACCTTCCTCAAACCAATTATGACCACATATAAAGAAATGATAATCAAATAAATCTGAAATAATAATCTGATTAACATCATAATATGATCATAAACAGAGATTCAATCACACATTGAACAATGATTTGGGAAGAAGAAGGACATCACATCTTTATTAATCTTGAAACCTAGTACAAGTATACCTTCTCTTCAAGTTTGGCACCTCACGAAACCTTGATCTGGTTCTGCTGCTTCTCTTCTCCAAAGAACTCAGCCTCCAAGCTCTGCAACACAAGGGGAAGACCTCCAAGGCAAAGGTGTGGGCAAAGAGAGTCCTGATTCCTCCAGCATAACAATGCAGAAATTCAAGTCCCCTCTCATGGACCTCCCTACCTCTATTTATATGGGTGAAATAAGGTAGTTTTGAAGGTTGGATAAGTTACATTAGTTAAGGAAATTAAATTAAATGACTTAACTAATCTCCAATTAACTCGTGTTTTAATGTTTAAATGCTAAGAGGCACATTCGTGGGTTTACCTTAAGGAAAATCATGAATGGAAAAAACACACATTTTTAGGGTATTTTTGGGCATTTTCAGACTTTGGTTTCTTCTGGAAAGTTTTAGCTAACTAAAATACCTTTCCAACGGTGTAAAGATGAGGTCAAACGGAGTTACCGAACTAAAGATATGGGTCCTCCAAGATAGGTGTTTTTTAGTGACTTTCAATGACTTTCATGAAGTGCCGTCATGCGACGGAAACATGGGAAAGTGGTCACAGGTAGAGATGTGTCATTTTGAGCTATAACAGATGCCCCCTAATGTGTGAGGTTATAGGGGAAGACGATAGCTGAAATACATTATAAAGGAAACAACTGAGTATGGAGAGAGCAGAGAATTCAAGATCGAAAGGCTCGAGTGAAGGTATCTGTAAGAGAGATAAATGTCAGAAAACTGATCTCTGGGACATACAAGTCCATATACAAAACATCGCCATAAAGATACAGGCGGATCCAACATATGTATAACTGATGGAACTATCATGGTCGCTCAATATGCAAAAAGGAGCCATATCAAATCTAAAGGAGTCATGGCCACAAATGAACAAGTTGGATCCATGCTCAACAATTGATCATAGCCACAAAAATACAAGGTGGATCTATGTCTCAGCAAAATGTCATATAAAATATAACAAGGTCTTGCGCAACTTGGGCAATAGCAAAATGATGATAATGCTATTGTCGGCCCAAGGTCTTCAATCCAAACCGCCCAAAAAAGGTACGAATCCTAACCATGCGAATAAAGGAGTTGAAGTCGAACATGGAGGAAGTCGTTTGATTACCGGTCAATAATGAAAACCGTTAACAAATGCGAGGGAAACCACCATTAATGAAAATGGTCCCTAAGGTACCTAGTACATTCTAACAAGTGTGATTATAAGGACTTGAAGTCGAACACTTGAAGAATCCATCGAGTAGGAGACATTAAGGTATTCCCACTACCCAATAGCGAGGGAAATTGCCATTGAGGACAACAATTCCCAAGGTACTGTCATAAAACTCTAAATCTCATCCCGAGAGCAAGATGTGTTGTAGTCGATAGGAAGAGATCCATTGGAAGGAAGGCATTAAGGCATCCTTCATCATCCAACACGAGGTAAGTCAAAGACTAATTGGATCTGGAATTGGTACTGAATTTCACGACAAGGAATGCCGAAGACATGATGTAATGAACTGATACCAGGGAATGACCGACAAAGGTTTAATCCTTGAACAGTGAGCACGACACAAAAGTGACTTAGGCAAATTTTGACACAAAAGGACCAACGAAAAAATCTACAATGTAGGAGACATTGACAGATTCCCCATATAATTGGAAAAGAGACCAACTAGAGGAGTAAGAAACTCTGAATCAGGATAAGATCAAAATACTAGGACCCAACTGTTGATAAACTCAAAACTGGTGCTTTGTTCAAGGAAACAAGACTTGCTTCCATGATATAAAAAGACATGGAAATAAACCTCCCCTTCCCTTCTTTCTTGTAAAGGTTTAACGAGTCCAAGAAATCAAACTCGGGACCATCTTCATTTTTTGACAAGCTCAAAGAAAAGAAAGAAGAATGCTTGATAAAACACTAATTCATGGATTTTACGAGCCCGAACTAGTACATGCTCGACGGTGTTTTCATAGTTTAGAGAGTCTGAAAACTCCAAAGAAGACTCCAGGGGGGTCCTTTTTTGTACAATTTAGTCTCCCGAGGCCGAAAAAGTATAAAACAAACCAAAGAAGAACTCTCTTAACTTCTGAAGAAGAAAAGGTGCACCTTTTTCGTACTTAGTCAGGAAGGTCCGAAAAAGGTTAAATTACCACCTACCCAACTCTCCTTCAAAAGCAGCATATAGCCTGAGTTTTACAAGTGTGAAGGAAGGAAAGATCACTCGGAAAGATCCATTTGATTACGAGAAATGGGGCTTACAACAATAAACTCGATGCTTTGTTCTTTAGGGTTTAACGAGCATGATAAAGACATAAAGTACACTCAGAATATTTTTCATGTTTTGGTCCAGAGCACCAAAAAGAGAAAACTAAGCTCATACCGGGGGTTCCTTTTCTGTAAGTTTAGTCCCTCAGGTCCGAAAAAGAGATAAACCTATGCCTGAGAATACTCTTCTCAATTCCGAAGAAAGGAGAGTGATCCTTTCTCATATTATTCCACATGGTCCGAGAAAGAGATAACCTACCACCAATGTGGATGCCCATTCACATATTCTTAACGAGCCTGAACGGACAAGTTTACTCGGCAGTCAAGTCTATTTTGAGGAAATCAGACTTGGGCCTAAAGAAACTCAAAATATTCCCCGTGAAATTTTAATGAGTCTGGAAAAGTCAACTCACGAACTCCTTACTGTTTTTAACGAGCTCGAAGGAGAGCAGAAAGAATGCTCTAAATGCGAGGAGATGAGTGTCATAGATAGGCGAAACTAGTTCCAAGCGCAAGGAACAAACCTATGCATAATGCAAGGAAAGTGAGAAAGATATGGACACTCGGGGGATGTCTCCTCAAGGTAAAGGGTGTCAAGTTGCAAAGGCAAAATGATACAAGGCTTAGCAACGACGAGAACAAAGATGAGGGCTTATACAACGAGCTAAAAGCGTGGAATCCGGCATCAAGCTCATAAGCACGAGCAGGGCACATGCAAATGCAATTACGACTTGAATAGCAAGGTGAGGCCAGTAAACAGTTGTGAACCCAACTACAAATCCTGTCTCCAAGAAACAACAACATCAGAATCATATTCAGAAGAAACGATCCGAGGCGGGTCACTTTGGTAGAAACACATGTGACTTTGCTATATTCTATAAAAGGTAAATTCAAGGCAGAACCAACTGAAGGATATTCTATAGAACCAAGGCTCGAGGGTTTATAATCAATAAGATCAACCTCAGAAGGACAGCAAACGTCAACAAGGGAGATAGAGTCTGTAGAAACAAAATCAATATCACAGGAGTTAAAAAATTCATAAGAAAAATCAAACTCATTAGGATCACTGACTTGCTGTTCGAAGGGAGAGTCCGAAGACTCAACAAGACCAACATAAGAAGAAAGGTCAGGCTTACTAGGCAAATCATAGTTAGACTTAGTCACAACTGAACCAACATCCAAAATAAGGTTAGACTGTATCAAAGACTCTAGGAAGACATCATCCAAAGGAAGGAGATCATCCGAGATAGGACACATGTCTAAACTTTCAAAAGGATCGACAGAGTGGAGAGCATGCTCTACAGTCTGTATAGGATGAATCACTAGGTCAACTACTGGGACCAAGTCTCGAGAAGGTAAGCATGAAAACAGAGGCTGCTTCTCAGAAGCAATTGAACACAAAGGACAAGAGGCCACATAGTTCACCTGTGGCGGGGTAGTGTCTATAGAAACACTGGGAACCAATAAAGGAAAGACCTGGTCTCTAATTGGGTCAGGAGAAGGATCAAGAAAATCCAACTGATCGATAGTGACACTTTCTTTGCCATGATTAAAGTACATCACACGAAAGAATGTTGACACCACATCTTGCATGGCATAGACATAATCACGTCCAAGGAGCATATTAAAGTCTAATGGGTCTTCTATCACCATGAAGTCAACTAAGATGGTCTTCCCACCCAAAGTAACAGGTGTTTGAGCAAGAATTCCAAAGGCTAAAGAAGTTCTTCTATCAAATGCCAGTAACTGAATAGCAGTTGACACAAGGCTGGGAGATCCCATCCCTCTCCAAGCACGAGCAGACAAAATACTAACTGAGGCTCCTTCATCAACAATACAACGAGCAATCGTATAAGGTTAAAATTTGACCTTTATCTGGAAAGGTGCAGCGGAAGGAAGGCGCGGCTCAACTAGGCTATCCCAATCAAAGGAAGCAATCCGAGGGCTTGGTGGGGGTTGATCCGAAGCAAGTTCAGTGCCCCCTTGTTCAATAAGTTTTGAATTGGCAGTGAAGAAAATGTGACTAGTAGATACTTCACTCTCCAAAGAAAGAGTGGGATTGATCGATACTGGAATCGATTCAACCGCTTCATGAAAGTCACTCTCTGAAGGGAGAGTGGGATTGACCAAATATGACATTGGTTCAATCACAAAAGGATCACTCTCTGAAAGAAGAGTGGGATCGACCAAATCTGAGATTGGTTCGACCACTTGATCAACCAAAGGCTGAGTAGGATGTTGAGAAACCATAGGGTGGTCATAAGAACAAAATCCATGAGTCTTGGACCACACTATTCGCACCTCTGTGTAGAAATTCAGGCCTACAGTAGATTAATTTCACTCACAACAATTAACAATTGATCATGCAAAATTATCAACAATGGAGACTGAATATGGAGCTGTAACACAAAATTATATTAACTGAGTGTACAATAGCCAACCCTATAATAACATAGGTTGCTGAATATATAGAATACATGAGCAAATCGAATGCATAAGGAAGCATCCAAATCTAGCATAAAATAGGCTTACCCAAAATAGGCAAATCCCCCATAGGTGTAAAAAGCTGATCCCAAATCTATCAAGGACCCCACGAATTAGAAAGGGCGCATGGGAAAGCTAAAGAGTGGTCAAATGTCAGCTCATACATGCTTTTGCATGGAGGAAAGAGTGGAGGAGGAAGAGGCAACAAAGCTGATTCACCTCACCTAGTCTTGCTTTCCTATGTGCCTTAAAACACTGAAAAAGGAGGCAATAAAGCAGAAAAAGCAGAAGGGCGCCTAGGAGGCAAAGAAT
>LPNX010101991.1:339923-402659 GCA_001517045.1 Pseudotsuga menziesii | reverse complement strand
GGTACATAATCTATTCCATTTAAAAAGGGAACTTTTTTAGGATATACTAATTGAAAATCCATGAGTAATCTATGGGATATGTCTTCTAGTTGTCAAACTATATGAATAAAACATGCTTTGACACCAATTGTTTGAATATTTATAGATGTTGAGATGGCGAGGGTAAATCGGTATTAGACACTTCTACTAATTTTAACTTCATCACTTCAAGTAATAATCACACATTAATAAAACATTCAACAACTATTCAATACAAATGCACAATACATAATGATTTTAAATGGAAATCCAAAGAGGGAGAAAACCACCAAAGTTGTATCCTTTATTAATAAATTGTTTTTTTGGTTCCTCATACCACCATATACGATATGCAACATTTACAAAACGCATATGCGATATATCGCATATGCGTTTTGTAAATGTTGCATATCGCATAAGCGATATATCGCATATGCAATATTTAACATTACAAAACACATATGCGATATATCGCATACGCGATACATTTTCACAAACCTTAGCCTTGTGTTTGGGCTCGGGTTATTCCAAACGTGCCATCAATAATGCGTATGCGTTCTTGATTTGCACTTCGGAAGTGCGTTTCTGATTTCCTAAGTGGCACCAAAAAGTGGAACCAACTTCGTGCGACCGCCCTATTACTAACTCGAGGGTTGTACATTCATGATGGAGTCGGGATGTAACTCACTATCTATATTGGTAATATGTACCGATATGTCTCTAGAGGTTCTGTAATGGAAATACATACTTTTCCTTCCATCCTCAACAAGGAGACACCCGTATTCGAACTGGGGATGGAGGATTTGCAGTCCTCTGCCTTACCGCTTGGCTATGTCGTCGAGATATGGGAATGCCATGGACAGATTGAATCATTCGTTCATCCTTTAAGTATAGTATGAGATGTATGCTAAAGTCAAACATAAAGGAAATGGATCTAATTTTTTCTCCGTCTTTCGATCTTACTATTTTCATTAGGAAATTTTCTAAGTGAGAGTAACATTTAAGAATGGTTTGATTCATTCGTTCATAGATCCATTTCACGTGGTTGGATGAAAGTCTCAAAGTACCTCTTTTCTTATCTTTTTTTTCTAATTGGAAGTATATCTGGATACAGGTAGAATTTCACGGGATATAGTGAACACTGAATATACATCCAAATCTTTTTTGTCAGATTGATCCATATATATTAATTGGGAATAACTGAATATACTTTTTCACGGATGGGAAAGTTCCAATGCGATTAGATGAAAATGAGGGAGTGTTTACAATCCCCGAATTTGGTAAGATACAATTTGAAGGATTTTGTCGTTTCATCGATCAGGGCTTGATGGAAGAACTTCATAATTTTCCGAAAATTGAGGATACAGATAAAGAAATTGAATCCAGGATTTTTGGTAATGAATATGAATTAGCAGAACCTTTCATCAAAGAGAGAGATGTTGTATATCAATCCCTTACATATTACTCTGAATTATATGTACCAGCAAGATCGATTCGTAGAAATAGTAATAAGATACAGAAACAAACTGTATTTCTTGGAAATTTCCTTTAATGAATTCCCATGGAACATTTGTAGTAAATGGAATTTACATAATCGTGGTGAATCAAATATTAATAAGTCCCGGTATTTATTACCATTTGGAATTAGACCATAATAGAATAAACTATATATATACTGGTACTCTGATTTCAAATTGGGGAAGAAGATCGAAATTAGAGATTGGTGGGGGAGAAAGGATATGGGCTCGTGTAAGTAGAAAACGAAAAATATCTATTCCAGTTCTATTATCAGCTATGGGTTTAAATCTCAAAGATATTCTGGACAATACTCACTATCCCGAAAGATTTTTCTTTTTACTGAAGAAGAAGAAGGGGAAGTGGGAGAGGGAGGAATATCTTTGGTCGAGGTAAAATGCCATTCTGGAGTTTTATAAAAAACTTTACTGTGTAAGTGGTGATTTGGTATTTTCTGAGTCTCTATGTAAAGAATTGCAGGAAAAAATTTTCCGGCAAAGATGTGAATTGGGAAAGATTATCAATATTATAGATTTTTTCTTACTTTAATATATATAGCCTCCATACTCCATTCTTGGTAAATGGCATGTTATCGTGCAATAAATTTATTGGTTGACTTTTCTAGTATCTTTTTTTTCATACAGAAAATACAACTTTATATTTAAAGAAAGTTGTGTCGTATATACAGGGTTTTCGTCGGTACTTTTTGTTCAGATCTCCACCTTGGAACATAAATTCAAATCTAGAAATTCCACTATCTTAAATCATAACTTGCATATCATATGGCTAGGATAGCATTCTTGGGTGATTCATATTGTTCATGGAGCAAGTTTCATGGCTAAATAATGTCTAAAGAGCCATGCTCTAATCTGGTTCCCTTGTGAAACAATTCACAATCAATGGACTCCATTCTAGTGCCAATGGCTTGTTTGGATAAAGAGTCTGCTTCAAAGTTCAGTTCCTGAAAGATATGAGAGAATATGGTTTGCTGAAAAATATTAATGAGGCCCTTGGTGCGTTTGATCCAGTGATGAAGCTCAATTGTGTGTAAGTTATGGTTTCCTTTTGCCCATTCCACCATTGCTTTAGAATCCCCGAAAACCATAATGGGCATTATTTCCTTTTCCTTAGCGAAAAACATTAAACCCCAAAGTGCAAGAAGCTATGCTTTAGCATTAGATCCTGAGCCAATACTTAGCTTGAGTATGTAAGATAGCGACTGGTTCAATCTGATCACCATTCCAGCTCCACAAATGACTCCCTGCTCGGCTCCATCGAAATAACCCACAATGCCTTGCTGATCAACCAATGTATAAACTAACCTCCTGTTGGGCACCTTTTGATTCATAGTGACACATGATTGAAGCCATCCTATTTATTTCGAACCAACAAGACAAGGATTGGGCTTCCCATTCTGAAAAATGACCATATTGCGCATTCTCCAAACAGACCAAAGAGTTGACAGCATAACGTCCGTCGGCAGAGAGGAGTTCTTTAAAATGAACCCAAAATTATCAGACAGACATGGTTTGTCCCAGCTAACAGTGGATACATAGTGGTTACATATAAAATCCCGGACAGTTTGAAAAAATGCGTAGCCTCCAAATAAGTGATCGACAGATTCCAGGTCTGATGAGCAGAGACAACACCAACCTGGGCCTATGAATCCATGCTTTTGCAGTGCGTCCCATGTGAGAATTTTTCAGTTTAAGCAGGGCCAACTGAAGCATCTCATCTTCAATGGAAAGCGTCCACTCCATAAACTGTTAAGAAGGATCGCCATTGGGTTAGATGCATGCTAAGAAACAAGGTGTCGATACATTAGACGCGCTATGACAGAACCGTTCGATTTATTGCAATCCCATATGAGTCTGTCAAGATATTGGACTAGGAAAATGCCTCGGTGACCAAGGAATCAGTATAAGAGGACCATTCCCTCTCCAAGTTGTCGTTGAGGTTGATATTGGTAGCATTGTTCCATTTGGTTCTTCCCTTCTCCTCGAGCGAATATATGTGTGAGAGATCATATTGTTGGTCGTCTGGGCAGACCCAGGTTTACTATAATGAACCAACAACACCCCTAGCTCACTGGCCCTTTCGGCGACAGACCGCGAAGCGGCCTGAAGTCTCACTCGAAGTGATCCTAATGGGTTGGTCGAGGACTCAAGTGTCTCGGCCAGGTTCTGTATGGCATCCCGTGTGCGTCTCGCAGCCCTTCTTAACTCGCAAGACTGCTATTTCCTTCCTACGACGCGATGTGCAGTTTTCCTCTTGCTCACGATGACTCCAACCTTTTATCGCATCGCCGCATCTGGGGCAACATGTAACTCCTTCCTTTGCTAGATCCTTCACCCATGGTATCGTGCACCGCAGCTCCTCTGCTGGTGCGATATCGCCTCCCTGCGATATCCTACCGTTGCTACTCATCGTACTTATCTTACTGTTGTTCACCTACCGGACCCAATACGCAGAGTTGTCTTATACTGCGACTCTTAACTGTCTTAAGGGAAACTTAGACAGGCTCTTATACAGAATGCTTAAAGACTTCCACTTGCATTTATCCTATTATTAAGCTATGAACTGAATAACATACACATACATATATTTACTGTAAGCAAATTTCATGTAAAGAATGACAGATATAACAAGTAAATACAATCACATGAATCAATCACACAACACTCATATTTTACGTGGTTCACTCCCAGGGTGGAAGTTACGTCCACAGAACTGTGTTTCTATATTATAACTTGAGAGAGGTACATAGTTCTGCTGCACCGCATATGCAGCTAGAGATATTTTGGGTAACTCTGCACACAGCCTGGAGCCCTTCTCTCTTAGATCTCTTCTCTATCTCTATATTGCCTTCTTACAATATACTCTCTCTCTCTCTCTCTCTCTCTCTCTCTGTCAATCCCTGCGGATTGTTACAATACAAAATAACAGTAAGCTAACAGACTCCTGATGATCTGACTAGCTGGATGGCCTAAAATGCCCAAAATGCCAACCTTTTACAATACAAATTACATCCCTTTATAGGTGGCCTGAAGGTCTCACCATTACAACACTGTGGGCCTGTCCCAACAGTAACCCAAACCCTAACTAGTGATAGTCGGCATATCTGTACTTGGGGTAGCCTCTTTCCGTCACACCACTGCTCTCTGCAGTCTTCCATGCTTCCCGGCACTGACCATGGGTACTATGCATCGCTTCCCATTACCTTCTGTCCTTCATCTTCAATACCTTGGCCTCGTTGCTCCTTTTCCTTTATGAGGGTAGCTGAGCCCTCCTGTCTTCGCCGCTGCCTTCAATGCAGTGGTTGAGCTCTCTCTTCTCGGCCGCTCAGGTACTGTCGTCTTCTTTGACTTCTCTGTTCCAACAGTCACGGTTTCCGGCTCTGCTCTGCAGCTAGAAACATGCTACAGCGTCGTAGCTTCACCTTATCTCTTCGTCTTCTCCAAACTGTCTATCCGCCAAAATGGCAGCTTTTCCTGTAGCTGCGGGACCCTGCTCCAACACATATACATTCCTCTCGTCAAGGTGCTTGATCAACCGATCTGATAGTGTGTAAGAATTGTCCAATCCAACAATCAGATATATTCCTATAAATACTTGAGACCCCCTGTCGACCCACCAACAAAGGTTGGGTATGATAAGTGGAAGAGTATCCACCAGGCTGCACCAAATCAATGAGTTGTTGGCGAAATGATTAAGACCAAATCTTAACCATAAATCATACAGCAATCTCCTGAGGTACTTGCATCTGATAACCTTACCCCAAATTCCTTCATTGTGTAAATCCCGCCAGAGGCTCTTGGCACAAAGTGAAGAATAGAAAAGTGTCAAGTGCTCAATACCCCATCCACCTATGAATCTTAGCTTTGAAAGAGAATCCCATCTTGTCACATGGAACTTGACTGTCAATGCTTTCCCGTGCCATAGAAATATGAATAAAGTCTTGTGAATGTTGGAGAACATTCTAACCGAGATGTGCATAGTTGCAAACAAATGTACTGGGACACTCTGTAAAATAGTAATGGAAAGGGTTAATCAATCTCCCAGAGATATCCAACGAGAAGTCCACCCTTCTATTTTGCTTTGTAGCTTGTTTAATAGCCAATTCCCATCAGTTTTCAACTAGTTGTTAGGCTTCAAAAAATAGCCCAGATAATTCATGCCATCATTGATTTTAGCTTCCTTGACAGAGAAAAGGTCTGAAATATGCCTCACCAATAGTTCATTGTCACAATTGTGGTGGAAGTAAGACTTTTTCTTTCTGATTGATAAGTCGTCGCTGAGAAAAAGAGGTTAAGCGGTTCTTTTATGAGACTCCACTCGACTTCAGAGCCTCTACCAAGAATGATGACATAGTCCACGAATATAATAATAGAAATAGATAATCAGCTAGCAAATTTCACACCCAGTAAGGAACCATCAGACTTGGCTTTAGCGAAGAGGCGAATAAGCCCTTCGTTGGACATGATGAATAGAAAAGATGATAGGGGGCAGCCCTGATGAAATCCACGACTCCTTTTGAAATAAGGTGTTGGCAATCCATTTAAAAGAATAGCGAAAGTAGTAGATGTTACACACATCATGATCCATCTCGTGATGTCATAAGGCAATCCTAACCTGCATGAGGACAAGATGCAGGAAGGTCCAGTCGATTATGTCGTATTCCTTTTCTAGGTCAAGCTTGAGGAGGAAATCGCTAATATTTTTCTTCTTAATAGTGTGTAAGCTTTCCTGGACTATGCCCACAACGTCCAGGATTTGTTGACCTAGAAGAAAACTGAACTGCTCTGCAGAGATGGATTTACTTAATGTAGGCTTCAAGTGATCAACGATAATCTTCGTAATAAGTTTATACAGGAGATTGCATAAGGAAATGGGTCGATAATCGTTGAAATTGGATGGCTTATCCATCTTGCGAATAAGAGTGATAAAGGTTTGGTTCAGGGCCTCTTAGACGACCCCTGATCTCCTCGAGTCCTCCACAGCCTTTGTCACTCTGTCCCCCATAATGTCCAAAAAAAAGATAAAGAAATCAACGGTCCACCTGTTAGGCCCCAAGATTTTGTCCCTTTTAAAACTCTTGAGGGTCTTCAATACCACATCTTCGATTATCGGCTCAACCATTCTATCACAATTGTGATGCTTGAATAATCGTGGATACTGCTTGATAACCTCAAGCTGCTTGGAGACGCATAAGCCATGCTGCTCAGCGTAGGTGTCCTGGAAATGCCTCCTCGCTACCCTATAGATAGACGGAGTATCAAAAACCATAGATCCATCCTCCTTCGTGGCCTCCCATAATGCATTGGACAATCATCTTTTGTTTGCAAAATGGTGGAAATACTTTGAATTGGAGTCCCCCGCCTTTAAACAGTTAGCCCTGCTCTTTTGACGGATTGTTTCCTCTTTATGCAGCAATATATTGTTGCGCTCAGCTTCCAACTTGGTCATGGAATGTTTTCTGTTCTCAGTGAAATAGTCATTAGCTACTGACTCCAATAAACCCTGAAGTTCCACCTCAATACGTTCCAGATCAACATTTAAGGATTTGTTTTTAATGTTCTCCCAATCCAATACCTCCTGGCTAACATTGTTCAATATCCATAATAAGCCCTCCATAGGTCTCAGTCGATCTGAGACATGCCCATCAAAATGTCCCCACTGTTCACAGACCAGCTGATTGAAGTCCAAGTCAATCAGCCAGGAAGGGTTAAATTTAAAAGGATAGGGGTAGTAAGAGGTATCAAAATCAAGCTGGAGGCAGATAGCCCTGTGATCCGAGAATCTTGTCCACCAAGTCCAAGTCTTGAATTTTCCAATGGACTCACAGAGGCCCTCCGCCATGAAAAAATGGTCCAGATGCTTGACAACCCCCTCGCTACCGGCTTGGCCATTCGACCAAGTAGTCCCAAGGACCCTTGGAATGATATCATTAAGAAGGGAATCATCAGAAAGCTTAATGAAATATTCAGCGAGAGTGTCAAGCGGTCTATCGGCTCCCCAAAATTCACTAAGGGACATGGTGAAATTAAGGTCTTCGGAAAGAATTAAATTATGAAGGTTCAGACACCCTGCTGCCAACAATTGATCCCATAACCTCTTCTTGTCCCTACAAGGAGCGTAAATGTTTAAAATGTTTACCTGATGATCAAAACCTTTACAATGCCCCGAAAGGAGGATACCTGCATAGTTAGAGAAAGGTTGAAGATCGGCAGAGAGAGAGTTCTAGGCAACTAATGTGCTACCAGAAAGGCCATCTGAGTCTAATGCAGATATTCTCCATCCCGGCTTGATCCTAAGGAAAAAATTGCAAGTAGATATTACATCCAGCATATTTTCTTGAAGCAAAAGAATGTCCACGTGAAAATGATCGATGAGTCTCTTCAGTGCAGCTCTTTTAGGGTCATTGCACATCCCTCTAACATTGAGGGAGGAGAAAATCATTGAAAACCCACAGAAGGGGTCGCATCTCTAAGAGCCCGAATAGATAAACCTAAAATAACAACAATGCCTGAGGGAAGGCATTCCTTTGACTGAGGTCTAATCAATGGAGTTCCACCCGAGGATGCTCTAATGTTGTCCTTGATAGAATTGTAGTTTTATCGACCTTTCATAGGCCCTCTACACTTTCGAATCGAAACATTTGCAGCTCTGATAGTTGAGATGTGCAAGACTTTAGGGGTAAAATGTCCCTCCGCAGAATAGGTAGGGAGAGGTTTGCAAAGGACCAAGCCCTTTGACAGAATCAGGTCTTCCTCACTAAGCTTGTGCTTGTCAAACAAAGGAGAAGAGGTAACGTAAATGTTCAGGGGAGACACAACAGCCTTGCTCAGAGGGGGAAAGTCACTATCAGATAAGGGAGGAGGCCCAGAAAATTCCGTAGGAGGGAGGGCGGGAAATTCATCAGACAACCTATGGTCTGTGATGGGGGGCTGACCCGATCCTGAGTGAAACAAAGTGGTCGCCTCCACCATTTTTTCACAGGATACCAATGCCCCCAACACAGAAGCCCAATCGACCATTTGATCTACTGAGGGAGAAGAGCCATTCATGGGGGGCCCTTTTTCCAAAAACACCAGAGCTTCAAGTATGTCAATTGCAGAGATCAAATTTAAGAGTAATGGAACCGACTCTACAAAATTACCAACAAAAGAAATTGTTGATGCTATGTCTAGTGGAATAGGGAAGTTGAGATCCTTTTCCATGTCTGGATGAGACTCTGTAGCAACTTGGCTCTCGATAGGTCGCGCTGCAGCTCCCGGATAGAAATATTTCAGATGCGCGATGGCTTGACATCTATGGCATCTGAATGGCAGGCGCCAGTAGTCAAGAGGTTGGATGAAGGAGCCTCCATCCCAGAAGACTTCGAGCTCGACCTGAAGTCCCTCTTCGATGTTTATTTCTACTAAAACCTTGGGGGAAACTCTCTCGAACCCCATCAACTGGTCATCCTCCATTAGGATGAAACGACCAAGAGAGTATGTTATTCCCATAAAACCTTTAATATTTCAGCAATGCACCGGGAAGTCCGATAAAATCACCCAAATGTGTCTCTTAGTTATCCTTTCGGTTTGAGGGTCAAACCCGACATGCCAACACCTAAGCACTAACGAGCCTTGACTGATGACCCATAACTAGATTTCAATGGTGGCTCTGTCTTCTTCAAAGAGAAACTAGAAGATATTTCAGCAATTAGCCACCAATAAGACTCTAGGAACATATTTCAGGATAAGCTTCTGTACAACCTGAATCCAGTCCAAAATCTCTGTCCGACTTAGATTGATGAGCTCGAATCGACTGACAAGATTCCTCTTCGAAAGGTCCTCCACAGACTCCATCGTGATGTCTCGGTCAAAAACACACATTGGATGAGAGCCCTTTTGTTAAGAACACGTGTCAACCCCCCTCTTTATTTTGTTGGTATATTTTGTCAGACGCATATGCTTTGTAAGCCGTCCAATTAGTATGATGTATTATCCCACATTCATGGGGAGTAAGTAATAGTTGTTAAGTCGTCCAGTTAATAGGTTTCATTATCCCACATTCATGTGGAGTAATAGTTGTTTAGATTAGACTTAGTATATAAGTATGTGTTGAGGCTATTGAAAGCACCGAAGAGTTATTTTGTATTGAGCTTGCTCAAAGGAGGTTGACCCCTCGAAGTAGCCCGCGATCAATAAAATATCTTTTGTGCTCCAATATTTTTGCATTCTCATTGTTATTGCAGGAGGTTCTCCACATCTGGTATCAAAGCACTTTCCTTGGCACAAGTGGGAATTTTTTTTTCTTTTCAAAACAAGAGGGAAAATCTGGGCGACGACTTTTAGATCACTTTCTGAAACTTTCTGCATAGAATCAGAAGAAACAGGTTGCATATCTTAATTCCTCTTTCAAAAATACGTAGTTTCAAAAAAAAATCATCTCATTTGGAGTCCTAAAAGTGGAGATATCGCGGATTTAAAATCAGCAATTTTTCATAATTTCGATGACGGCCGCGGAAATTGCAGAGCGAAAATCTTTTGACCGGGTGCCCAAATTTCTATTCCGATTTCGTGGGTAGAAGCAGAGTGGTTGTTCCAGTTCCAGAAACAGGCTATAATAGCTATTCTGAGCAATCTAGATCGGGTTATTCTCATTTTAAAAGTTTTCGTCTCAAAACCCTAGCTCTAATTACGAGTTTTTGAGCATTGGGTGGAATTTATGCCACATTTTTTCTCGCACTGTGATTATTGCAGTAATTTTCTTCTTGCAGCAGTATTTTTCATTCGGATCAGGGAATACACCCTATCCGCTTAACTGTGGGAAGTACTTGGGCATAGCCCTAAAACTCATTGTGAGGAGTACCACAGGAACCCCAAAGTAGCTGGCCATTGAGAGGACCTGCCAAGCGAAAAGGACAACGACCCCCACCAAATTGACTAGATTCTCATCCATGAGGAAAACCAAAGAGCTGTCGTTTTTTGCCAAATGGTTAGCAGTTTTACCTGCGTCGTGAAGTGAGGGGTACTACCCCAATACTCAAGCCTGAGACAGCCTTGGTGGCCAAGTGACTACCTTTGAACCAATAGGAAGTCGATTATACCTGGGGTCCATCTCTATTTACACTTGATAACGTGCAGAATTTCAAAATTGTCATAGGTCATTTACTCCATTTCCTGTTTATAAAACGCATCTTCTAGCACTGCCACAGACCACAGATCAGTTCTTATTCCTTGATTTAGCTCTGTTTCCCTTGACATGTCACTGTCACCCCCATAATACCATTCTGCATATTCCTTCATTGAGGACCCTATTCCCAATTTCACTTCCTCAAGGCTGAAATTCCATATTTGTCAATTTTTAAAGTTTGTCATAACTTCTCTGATTCTTACCCAATCGTCTTCAAATTTTTCCACAGTGTTCATTTTCCAATTCTGCTTCCTTGTCCCTCTCTGACAAATTTTCCAATTCCTTCATCCCACCTCTGAAATTCACATTTTCTGCTTCTTGTCCCTAAAAAAGTGTTCAAAAGCCCGTAAAACCCCAATTACCCCCCCAAATTTTTCCCAAATAAAAAATCTTCTTTTCTAAAACCCTCTCCATTTTTGCTTTTCTACCCATTACCTTATAAAAAAATAAAATAAAATACCTGCTTATGGTTGTTACCTGTGCCGGAGCAAATACACAAATGGAAGAAGAACTTGCCGCCATCAAGTCCAAACTTGAGGATCTAGATCAAAAATTTCTCGACCTCAATCATTCGCATTCACCCATGGATAACCGCCACCAGCCTGAGTCTTTTGCAGACACTGGGTTCTCAGTGTTTAGCCACTACCGAGGGCCGAAGCTGGATTTTCCTCGCTTCAATGGTGTTGATCCGACTGGATGGATTTATAGGGCAGAACAATATTTCAGTCTACATAACACTTTTGATTTCAATAAAGTCTCCCTTGCATCCTTTCATTTAGAACATGAAGCACTTCAATGGTTTCGTTGGTACATCAAGGCTCATGCCGAGCCACACTGGACAGAATTTTCCCAACTCCTCTTGCAGCGATTTGGTCCTAGTGCTTTTGATGACTTCATAGGAGCACTCACCAAACTTCGTCAAACTGGCACTGTGCGGGAGTATCAAACAAAATTTGAGAAACTCGCCAATCACACCGAGGAATTGCCTGATGCATTCTACCTTAGTTGTTTTCTCAGTGGTATGAAGGATGCAATACGCTCTAAGGTTAAAATGTTTTGCCCCCGCACAATGATGGAAGCCCTCGGGTTGGCTAAGCTAGCAGAGGACAAGATCCGGGCTCAACAACGCTCCAAATCCACTCTTGTTCCATTTAGACCTATGGTTCCTTAAAGAACCCAAAATCTGCCAGCTCCTAGAACCACTCCTATCAAGCATTTGTATGAAGAAGAGATGCGGGAACGTCAGGAAAAAGAGCTTTGTTATAATTGTGACGAGAAATTCACCCGGGGACGTAGATGTGTTGAGCAAAAGCTCATCTCTTAGATGTGGATTCTCCACTAGCACCTAAATTTTTTTATGATGCTCAAGATCCCATAGATGATGATGGTGACATTCAACAACTTCCTGCTCCAGAGGACCAACCAGAGATATCTCTCCATGCCTTAGCTGGAGTCACCACCCCACAAACTATGCGGGTCAGAGGGTTCTTCAAAAAACTTCCTCTTACAATACTCTTTGATTCTGGTAGCACTCACAACTTCATTGACCCGAGGATCACCAAACAGGCTGATTGTTTCATCCATCCTTGCTCCAGCTTTGAAGTCGTGATTGCCAATGGTGGCACCTTACCTTGCAAAGGGAAGTGTCGTAATGTGCGCATATCTATGGGGGAGTATAACTTGCGCTCTAACATGTTTTCCTTTCCCTTAGGCGGATGTGATGTGGTTTTGGGCGCTCAATGGTTACGCACACTTGGGGCACATTTTATGGGATTTTGCTGAACTTTGGATGCAGTTTTCAATCAATGGTACCAAACACACATTGTGGGGCTTACAACCAGGGTCTCTCATCCTCATCAGTTCGCATCGCATGGAAAATCTTCTTAAGAAAAGTTCACATGGTGTCATTGCTCAGCTCCATTTCATTTAGATGCAACCTTCAGCAGTCTCAACTACTCCCTTGGATCTTTCATTCTGATGCACCTTTCAGATGCCTTATTTTTCCAAGCTCTTCACTCTTGAGTGTGATGCTTACGACAATGGACTTGGGGTTGTCCTCTTTCAAGATGAACATCCCATTGCCTTCACTGACAAATGCACTTCTGGAAATAATTTATCCACCTTTACATATGAGAAGGAAATTATGACTATTTTGCACACAGTACAGAAGTGGTGGCCATCCCTCTTAGAGAATCCTTTCAGCATCAAGATTGATCACTAGAGTTTGAAATATTTCCTAGAACAATGGGTCTCATCCCCAACACAACAGCAATGGGTTCTCAAACTTAGGGATTATGACTATAAGAAGGCTCAGGACAATCTTGCGGTGGATGCTCTTTTCCACACATTTGATGCCCATGTTTCTCTTTCAGTTATTTCTATGCCTCTTCCAACTTGCTTACACTCTCTTCAGCAAGGCTATGTCAATGAATCCTCATTATCTAAATTCATCCAACAGTTGGCCAGTAACCCTTCTGTGGTACCATATTCCTCTTGGGATGGATTTTCTCTGAGATACAAGGGTCGTCTGGTGCTTCTCCAGAGCACAGACCTTAAACATGCGATCTTTTATGAACTCCATGCTTCTCCATCGGCAGCGCACTCTAGGTTGTACCTTCTTTTGGAAGGGGGTGCAACCCGAAATTCAACATATGGTTGCCGAATGTGTTCCTTGTCAACACCACAAGGGTGAAACTACACTCCATCCATATATCACCTCTTCAATCGCACAAATTTTCACGGCCCAGATATTCCTTCTTCATGGAATCCCTTATTCCATGGTCTCAAACTGCAACACAACTTTCGCAAGTCATTTTCACCTCCCTGACACCAAACTGCATATGAGTTCAGTTTATCACCCACCAATAGAGGGTCCGACTACAGTCGTCAACAAATATTGGGAAACTTATCTTCGTTGTTTCATCTCTGAAGAACAACATCAGTGGGAACAATGGCTCCCTCTCGCTGAATGGTGGTACAATAATTCCTACCATACTGCATCTAAAATGACTCCATATGAAGCAGTCTATGGTCACGCACCTCTAGTACTCCTCCCATCCACCCCCAGCAGTTCACCAGTTCAGGCAATTGACATGGTTCTTCGAAACTGACATCAGATTCTTCACCTCCTGCAGGACAATCTTCACCTGACAAGAGCCCGCATGAAACAACAGGCTGATCAACACCGTTCTGAGCGCACTTTTCAAGTAGGTGATATGGTTTTTCTTCGTCTGCAGCGTTACAAGCAATCCTCCGTGCAAGACCAAGGGCATCAAACACTCACTCCAAAGATCTCTGGCCCATATCTAGTTCTTCAAAAGATTGGGTATGTTGCTTATAAACTGGCAATTCCTCCTTCTCGCATTCAGCAAGTGATCGGCGCCAACATCAGCGCACAAATTGTTTTACCAGAATGGGTTACTGAAGGATCCATCATTTCGAAGTCGGAGGCCATCCTCAATAAGTGCACTTGTCAGCTTATCTCTCAATCCATCAAAAAGGTCCTCAATTCAGTGGCCCAGCATGCAACCAGAGGATGCTACATGGGAACCCCTCCTTCAGATTCAGCAGCTGTTTCCACATCTAAAGCTTTGAGGACAAAGATTTTTCTAAGAGGGAGGGGATGTTAAGAACCCGTGTCAACCCCCCTCTTTATTTTGTTGGTATATTTTGTCGGACGCATATGCTTTGTAAGCCGTCCAATTAGTATGATGTATTATCCCACATTCATGGGGAGTAAGTAATAGTTGTTAAGTCGTCCAGTTAATAGGTTTCATTATCCCACATTCATGTGGAGTAATAGTTGTTTAGATTAGACTTAGTATATAAGTATGTGTTGAGGCTATTGAAAGCACCGAAGAGTTATTTTGTATTGAGCTTGCTCAAAGGAGGTTGCCCCCTCGAAGTGGCCCGCGATCAATAAAATATCTTTTGTGTTCCAATATTTTTGCATTCTCATTGTTATTGCAGGAGGTTCTCCACACCTTTACCTTCTCCAGTTTGATATGGACAGGAGGACAGTCACCAAGGCCATTCGACCTCAAAGGAGGTCTCTGTGGTAACCCCTTGTGTGGAGATGGAGTATGATGTTTGTCCTCTCCCGAAAAACTATCAGGAAATCGTGCCTCCTAACCCGGCCTATTTTCTCCATAAGGAACAAAGTGCAGGAAGGAAACCTTCTCTCGAGGGTTCATATGGACCCCTCCACCCATCTCTGACTCAAACTCTAAACTGTCTGGGAATGAGGAATCACACGCCAACCAACATACCCACTTTACAGAAACCAATTCTATTAGACTCCCACTCTAGGGAATCTCGATACTGACAGGGTTGGTAGAGGAGGGGAAGCTCTAACCCATCTCGCACCAGAACGACGTTCAAAAGACTGCACTGTTGTAGCGAGCACCACTGCTCTCGTCAACGCCAAACGAGATCTCAATCTCTGCTACATACACAACCCATTATGGCCAGTATCTTATCTAATTACTTTGAACTTATAATCCATTTAAGTTTAATAAGAAAATCAAAAGTAATTTTTATTAATTAAAATATACTAAAATATGAATCAAATAAATAAAAAAGAGTATTTTATTTTCAATGAATTCTCAATCATTAAGATTTTTCATAAATTAGATAAATAATCTTCTAATGGTCATAGATATCAAAACTTTTATTAATTAAAATATACTAAAATATGAATCAAATAAATAAAAAAGTGTATTTTGATTTCAATGAATTCTCAATCATTAAGATTTTTCATAAATTAGATAAATAATCTTCTAATAGTCATAGATATCAAAACTCATTAAAGAGGTGTTAACATGAAAGACAATTTATAATTTATATAAGAAAAAGGTAAGATAGATACGAGGAATAAATAATGATGATGATTATGGTTATGGTTATTAACATCTATTTATATCAACTTTGGTTTATTAGAAAGGTAAGGAATTATGAAATTTGTATAATTCTATTTTTGTATTTTGAAGTTTTAAGATAAATACTGCATAATTTTGATGAAATAAAAGATTAAAAAGATTATTGTTATAACAATTACTTTCTTTTAAATTAGGATGGATCATTTCTTTGTAGTAATTTAGTTTTTTCTTATCTTCTAATTTTTTATCACACCACAATTTCTAATATAACCAAACCTTTTAAGATGCTCATTTTATAAATACACGGTCTTCCTTTATCAGACCACAATGTTTCCTTAAATTTAAATAAAACCTAACTTTTTATCAACGTGATCTTCTTTTTATAAAAATATTATATACACATTGATAAATCCATTATTAAATACTTACCAAAATTTTGATTTTTTTTTCTCCAAAATATCAATCCCTAAATATATCAACTACTGGTTTAGAAACTAAAAACTAATAACCTTGTAAATATTCTGGCTAATAACCTTGTAAATATACTATCATAGATCCATCCATTTTAAATGTACATTTTTTTACCATTTGGATCCCTCTTGGTACTTGATAGATCTGGGTTTAAAATGGATCTATGCTAGTTTATTTTTTATTTTTTTCAAGTTCATATGTAATTGATATTTTTCATTATTTTTAATATTTTTTATTTATGTAGGCAAGAATCTCCCGTATTTTGGTTGGAGAGCACCTCGCTTCTCTCTGTGCAATCAACTCCTGGCTTAGAAACTAATAACCTTGTTTTTTAAATGAAAAAACAAGTTTTTCAGATTGCTTTCTTCAAAAATATGCACCAATTTTCCCAAATGACCAGAGTAACTTATTGATGCAAAAATAATTATTATACTTCTCTCAAAATAAACTAAGATTATTCTAAAAATAGCCAAACCACCCTCTCCAAAATGAGCAACTGGCTTTCTCAAAGATATCCACAATGCAAACCCAGAACCCATCCCTATGAAAATCCTGTTTCAATCCACTGTAAATATGACACCATGGATTTACAGCTTAACAATCAATGTTCACTTCATTTTAAGTAGCAAAATAAATCCTATATGCTGCACAATGACATTATACAGTGACTTGATAAGTACACTACTCTAAGCTGCATAATTTCATTATTAATATCACTCAATAGTCCCATTAATGAACTGGTCCACAATCAATGGTTACTTCATTTGCAGTTGCAGAATAAATTATATCTGTTGCAAATTATTAATACCACTTAATGGTACCGTTCATAATCTGGTCCACAGTCAATGGCTACTTCCTTGTTAGTTGTATAATAAATTATACATTGGCTTAATAAGTTTACTACCTTATACTGCATAATTTCATTATTAACATCAGTTAATGGTCCCCTTGGTAAAAGAATCGACTTGATAAGTACACTGCCCTAAGTTGCATAATTTCATTACTAATATCACTTACTGGTCCCATTGATAATCTTTGTCCCCAAAGGTAGTCCTAATTTATTTCATTACTAATATCACTAACTGGTCCCATAGATAATCTTGTCCCCAAAGGTATGGCCCTGACTTTTAAAGCGGGTGCTTTGAACAAGTTCTGCATAAATTCTATCACTTACTGGTCCCATAGATAATCTTGTCCCCAAAGGTATGGCCCTGATTTTTTAAAGCGGGTGATTTGAACAAGTTCTGCATAAATTCAATTGGCAAACTCAGCGTGCAAGCTGAAAACTTGGGTGGGGTCATTTGAACAAGTTCTGAATGAATTCAATTGGCAAACTCTGCCTGCAAGCTGAAAACTTGGGTGGGGATAATAACTCCCTCAAACTAATCATGCAATTGACCTTCAAGTAGAAAAGAAAAACATTCATTCAATGATACTGCCCACCCTTATTTTATGTTGCAGCAAGTGTGTTATAGAATGGAGGGACATACAACAGTGGACAGACTGCATTGCCACTGAGTAATTCTTTTGAATTTATTAAAACAGCTGTTTGATTTATTTGAAAGACTGCATTGCCACTGAGTCATTCTTTTGAATTTATTAAAAACAGCTGTTTGATTTATTTGAAAAAGAAAACAGTTGTCCTGAATATTAAGTGCCCTAACAAAAGAATACGAATATGGAATGGTGAATATTAACTACCAAGTAGGTTAGTATTAAATGCTGCCTTGGGGTGGTGGATAAAACATTGGATTTGAATTTCTTTGAATTTAAAGTTTATAATTAACTAGACAGCATTTAATCCTCTATATAACATGGTTGACAATGTTCGCAATATAAGATTGAAGTTGTGAAGTGAAAATAAATGCTGCCATGTGATGGTATATACTCAATTGGATTTGAATTTATTTTAATCAAAAGATTTATAATTATCCACACAGTATTTAATGCTCTATAACATGGTTGATAATATTCGCAATATGAGAATGGGGAGACAAGTGCAGGGATGCTCTTTGATTTTGGAGGGAATTCAGTATTAACTTTCACGGTTTAGGGAATGCTACTAACAACCAAGCAGAGCAATATGCTTTATACCTGGGATTCGATCTATCTGTTTCCCTTGGAATTCAATTGCTTGTTGTTATAAGAGACTCCTTCCTAATCATCTCTCAAACTAGACAAAAGCAGGTAAAAGCAGGTAATTGAGGATCAAAGCACAGGAAAGCTACAGAAATGCATCATTGGTCTTCTTCTTTGAATTCTGAGCACTCATCTCTTTCATGTTCGAAGAGAAAACAGAACTTGCAAATGAAGCAGCCCTTCTACGTCACTTGTTATTATAAGAGACTCCCTCCTAATCATCTCTCAAACTAGACAAAAGCAGGTAATTAAGGATCAAAACCTAGGAAACCTACACAAATGCATCATTGGTCTTCTTCTTTCTTCTTCTTTGAATTCTGAGCACTCATCTCTTTCATGTTCGAAGAAAAAACAAAACTTGCAAATGAAGCAGCCCTTCTACCTCATGGAGGCATAAAAAGAATGAGGGCGGCCAAACTTCTACCTCATTGGTCTTCTTCTTTGAATTCCGAGCACTCATCACTTTCATGTTCGAAGAGAAAACAAAACTTGCAAATGCAGCAGGCCTTCTACCTCACGGGGCATAAAAAGAATGAGGGCCAAACTTCTACGTCATGGGGACATAAAAAAAATGAGGGCCAAACTCCAACATGTTGGATCCCCTAAGGTTTCATCTCTATGAGTAAGTCTCTTCATTCATTAAGGATCAAGTCTCTTCAGTCATTAATGCTCAAAGCTGTCGACATAAACTCTATTGAATGTACCAACTTAACCAGTGCATGCAGAGGGTTCTAGGCCTCTCGGTTAACAAAGCCTCTCAATTACGTTGGGCTCACACATCTGGGTTAAACTCTGGGCGAGTAGAGGTACCTTCTGGCCGTCTTTCCATGAGATTGAACAGTGCTTCATCGTTAAAAGTTATCTCCTCTTGCACCACCATTCTACATTTGTTAACAAAGCTGAGGAGAAGAGGTTTGGTGTGTAGCAACTTGGGGATGGTGTTGCAGAATGCAGAGGATGTAGACGTCTTCTCCTGTGCACTGGGAGAGCGGATTTTAGTTGCAAATAGTGTTGGGCAAGAGGAAGACATTTGTTGGAAGAGTCACAAATCATGATATTTTGCATACTTGTTCTCTTAGGGAAGAAGACATTTGTTGGAAGAGTCACAAATCATGATATTTTTGCATACTTTTTTTTTTCTAGGAAAGAAGAAGTCTATGATTTTTGCATACTTGTTTTTGTTTTCTTAGGAAAAAGAAAGACTTTCTTGGGAAGATGTTAAAAAGTACCTTCTGAGCCCCTTAATGTTATTGTATTAATGTATACGATTACAATATATTTGCACTTAACTAATAGTTGGAGAAGGAATAAACCTCCTTCTCTATTGTATAAATACATTATTTAAGAAAGAATAAACCGACTGAACGTCCCGTCCATATTTACGTTCTTGTTGGTTCTGTGTATTCTTTATGCTTTGCTTAGAAGTGTGTTGAACCTGGTCATTCAACAACATTTCTCAGGTAATAACATGTCGGTTTCGCTTGGAATCAACCCCAACATTTCTAAGGTAATAATATGTCGGTTTCGCTTGGAATCAACCCTTTGTTTAATCTGGAAGGCTTGGGATTCAAGAAATTTGGAGGACATAGCCGCCTTCCCCTGTGGCTTGGAGAAGTGGGCTCTTGTTGTAAACTGTGTTGGGCATGCGGAGGATATTCTTCAGGGAATAATTTGTAGATTGGGGTCAGGACCAGCCTTTTCTTTCACTTGGAAAGCTTGGGAATCAGGAATTTCAGGGGAGTTGTTTGGTTGGTTAATTCAAAAATTCCATTATAAAACTTTTCATTTGATCAATGGCCAGTGGTGATCTTGTGTATTTTGGATGTTGGAAACTACACCCTGAGCCTGTTGAACCATTTGAAGACTGATCCCTTGTACAAGTTATGCAACATGATGCACAGTGGTTTGTTATGACCAAAATATATCTATATATATATATACAAAAAGGAACCATCTAGAATTTTATGAGGAAAAAATCTAAGTAAAAGCTCTAAAAAAATTTTGTGTTGGGCAATTGCAAGCTGCTAGTAAGTTTGAAGTTAATTTAAACCTTCATGAAATCAAGATCCCCAAAAAGCTCAAAGACAGTTTAATAATGGGTTCAGTAACCAACGACAGTGACTCCAGAACAATCTCATTCATTATCGATATCAATCTGGAACTGCTTCGATATGCATTCATAACTTCTCCACCCCAAACATGACTAACACCTACTTCCAACCTACCTAATGCTTCACTGTCCTATTAAGAATGATTGCTGTAGCCAGTACATGAAATATATATCAAGGAATCAAAAAAACAATATTGTGAATACAATGACAGCTAAATTCGGAATTAAAAAAAATGGATCAACATGTTATAGGAAGAAAATAAAAGATTACATTAAATAGGATTCAATAGATTACAAAGAATCCCATAATGTGAACTCTATAACAGCTAAATATCTGAATATTAAAAAGGATAAACATGAGTAGTAAAAAGGATAAAAATGAGAAAATTATGAAAATACATAATATAAGATTCAACAAGTTATAAATAAAGAATGAAGTAATCGTCTAGGCTTTGATTTTGATCTTGACTGTTTAGCTGAAAATATGATATAATATGTTTCAAATAACGAATTAATTATGTAAGTTTTGATTTTGATTTTGAGATAGTGAAACTTGGAGTTCCAAATCTTCTGCTCTGTATTAGCCTCATTAGCCCCTCACCACTCTATGTAGGATAGTCGGCAACTATCACCAATTTTGTATACTTATTAAGGATCCACATTCCTGCTGTAGCTCGGAAGCTCTTCACCCCTTTGTTGGGATATTTGCATGTTCCATCAAGTTTCCAGGACCAGGGAGCATGGGAGTGGGGAAACGCATATTGGGGAAGTGTAGAGACATCTCAAAATTTTGGGGTATTTTGGGGACTAGGTCAGAGGTGTCAGGTACCTAATATAGGGGGCCGGTCTCTAAAATTATAAAAAAAATAAAATAATAAATAAAAATATGAACCCCAACATATAAACATATCAATTCCTAGTCCCATAACTGTCACGTCTCCTCCCCTCATCCCGATGATGGAGAGGACTCGATCAACACCGTTGTTGCTATCAAACGGGCAATCTAGCCCCATAACATATAAAAATAAAATGCATTGAATTAAAAACATACAGAGATGCATTAAATGCTTGAATGAATGTGTTTTCTTCCGCTATTTATTTCATATATACTGTTGCAGAGGTAATTACACAAGAATACTTATCTTGAAAAGAAGCTGGCCCGCAACTAGCTATGTCGCTGCAACATTCCATCCAACCATAGGCGAGTGTGTTCATCAATCTCTTAGCATCACTGCCACCCCCGAGCTGGGCATGATTTCCATAAGGAACTAGGAAAAAATAGACTTACACGCAGCAAGACCATACACCCACAGTTGGGTTTCACAGACTGTCCAGCCAAGCCAGTACACAACTGGGTTCCCAGGCTGCTAAGGCAACAAGCTAATAACATGGGGGTTCCTTGGACTTACTCAGCCAAGCCAACCTTTACATCAAACACAGTCAACCATCTAACAGATGGGTTTTCTTGGACTGCTAGGGTAACAACAAATAACATGGGATCCTTGGACTTACTCAACCAAACCCACAATCACATTCAACACAGTCAGCCATCTAACAGATGGGTTCCTTGGACTTACTTAGCCAAGGCAACTCCAGAATGTACCTCACAGCAAAATACAATTGTTGGGTATGGACAAAACGTCCTGGGAACAAAAAACGGAAATGGCAATTGGGGGACAACACCCTGAGTGAGCAATACGATTCTAGGGAACGTTCAATGGCTTTACTGAGGCAAAAACGACCTCTACAAACCCTGAGATCGTGGATCTATTCTCCCATCCGCTGGGCATTACCAAAAACAGATTTCCAACCAAAAACGGCCCGGTAAATGGGGAAAACACCCTGTGAGATAAATACGTTTTCACCAAATGTTTCTGGGCATTGTAGGAGCTGAAACGACCTCCATACACACCCAAAGCGTGGCTCTCCTTTGCCCATTCACTGAACAACACAAAAACGAGTTTCCCGGCTTGGAGAAATTAGGGAAAATGCAGAAAAACGTGAGAGAAGCTCCCAGCGTGCTCACAGGGGAAAAACGGCCTCCTCAAACTCCAAAATCGTGGCCCCTTTCTTCTCATTCGCCCAGCAACACAGAAAACAAATTATGGGCATGGAGAAATGAAGAAACGGCAGCAAATCGTGAGGGAGAGAGGGAGCTCAGCAAGCTTTTGCTGAGTGAAAGAGCCTCCATGTGAATGAGAATGGGTGAGGAATGAAAGACATGGGTGAATAATGGCTGGAGCATGCATTTCCAAACATTTATTTGCCCAAGAAGTCAAATTTACATTTTCCAAAAATGGGTGGCTTTCCAAATTCGAATTTGACTCCCATGATCTTCCCATTCCCATGCATTAACTTTCCCAACTAATTTCTAAATGACTGGGCATAAAAGACAAAATGGGTGGTTGACAGCTTTATGGATTCTTCCTTAGACATTGGGCTTTTCTCCATTAATGTTTGAATGTTCCCCCTCCCTATTCCTTGTGAAATCATGCCACCATATCTTTAACGTTGCGGCACAACTAGTTGTGGTATTTTTATTAATTTGCATTTTTTCATGATGTCTCAAAATATATTGTGCCTATATAGCACATAAACCATCGGCATCGATTTTAATTGCCGAAACATTAAACACTAAATCCATGGTAGTGCCTTTGCCTTGAGCTCCACGCCACGATTTATTAACGCTATTTACATCATATGCAATTCAATACCATGGAGTTGAAACTATGGCACACATTCCCCTCCCCCTTGGGGTCGAAACTGGGGTGTCACAATCACCATTTGCATACTCACATATTGATTCCTATCCCATCACCATTTGCATACTAGCATCCTTATGTTCCCAAATAGTAAATGCTTGTTTTTTTAAATTGATTTTTGTTTTTAAGAAGAAAAAAAATTAAAATTAGAGCAGGGGGAGGGCAATTGGGAGCCCCCATTTCCAGGAGGGGGCTTGTGGAAGCCCCCCAATCCAAGAACCTTGTAGACCTGCCTTTCCTCACTGCCTTTTTTCACGTTTCTCAAAAAGGGGGCGCTGGAAAACGTTACCCATGGAGCCTCCCAGCCCCAGGGCGTGGGAAACACAGGGGGCCAGCCACCGATCGTGGGAGATGCATCGCCGTGGAACACTGGATATTTGGCAATGAGCCCTGAATTGGAATGCAAGGGAGATTTTAAATCTGATTGAACAACATTTAGTGTTTGGCCCTGAAGTTTTGTCATGGACCTCAAAAAAATTGGAACACTGGATATTTGTCAATGAGCCCTGAATCGGAACGCAAGGGAGATTTTAAATCTGATTGAACAACATTTAGTGTTTGGCCCTGAAGTTTTGTCATGGACCTCAAAAAAATTGGAACACTGGATATTTGGCAATGAGTCCTGAATCGGAACGCAAGGGAGATTTTAAATCTGATTGAACAACATTTAGTGTTTGGCCCTGAAGCTTTGTCATGGACCTCAAAAACACTTGAATTGAATAACGAGGACATCAACATGCCTGTGAATAACGAGGAATATTCAAATCGTTTCTTGTATAAAGCATAAAGTCTGAAACTTCTGATTTCCTTTCTGTTTAATCCATTTTCACATTGTCATTATATGAGAGAAGAATAATGCCAAGTCACAGAAGTACAAACTACATGATATGAACTTCAACTTGCTTTCTTATAAAAGCCTATAGCAACCATTTTCAGTACTAGGTTAAGGAATGCTGATTTTTCAGCACGTCCAAAAATTTGTATGCTTTCCGAGCACGATTTCATGAAACTGGATGAATGGGTCAATAAGGAAGGCAATAATTATTGTCTACAGGAAGCTCAATAAAGGGCTTCAGAAGAATCATTCCTACAACAACAGAAAATGAATATCTCCACCCAACAGAAGGGATCCCAATTAATATTACAGAATGCAAGATAAGCTTTTGCATATTGCAAATAAACTGACTTGGATCACTGTCTGGATAGAGGAAATAAACAGCCAGGCAAACCCAATTGGTGGCATCCTCTAGTCTGATTTGGGCTTTGCAAAATCTCCATGGAAATTAAACCAGTCACCACGATTGTGCGAGGCAGATATGCTTCGTGCCAGGCATACAAGGCGTCCATGACCTCCTCAGTATCAAAACAGACGCAAAAAGACCCAGCTGCTACAGCGCCAGTAGCAAAACCCACAGTATAATAAAACCAACCCTAGAATAAAAAATAGCCTGCAAAGTGGTGTGAATATCATAAGGCAAAAACACACTCCACCGATGCAGGTCCATCTCCTGAAACTATATAATCGGCTGTCAATGAATTCAACTAGCTGGTAAAACCGTTATATAATCACTAGACCACAAATGCTGTGATCAGTCCAATTTCCAAGCATAGAGCAATAAGCAATAGTCTGCAAGGACAGCGATGTTCTTCTCCACGGATTCTGTGCGTCCATCAAACTTCACTGGTGATCGGTTGTTCGAATCCCCCACAATGGGCTTTACAGGAGCAGAAGAGGATATGGGCTTGAAGACGAACAATGCATGGCCCAATCCAGGATTGAATAACCAATCATGAATATCCCAGAAAACTTGCAGAACAACACCATTGGCACTTACAGTCTGATTGCCTCTGAACTTCCAGAGCAACTGCTTCACCTGTAGAACTATCTGCCCATCCACCTTGATGCTCATTTCTGGGTCTCTGGGTCCAGTCGTATGGCATTCGATAGAGATGTCGTGAGGTTTATTCCCGGCCTCATCCAATTTAGTCCTCGTGTTAAAATACTTCTTGCCAAAAACATGCTCTTTTCTGGAGATCAAGGTGGCTTCAATAGCTGAAGGCCTGGCCTTAGTCTTTCTGAAAGCTTCCTTCTTCATGTCTCCCAAGAGCAGAACAACTTCTTCATCAGAGACAACTGCAACATAGAATCCTTCCTGGGGTTCATGCCCGCAGAGAAATTTAGCAGAGCCAAGATCCCAGAATACTTCGACCTTTCGTCCGTCGACCTCAAAGCTCTTAGAGCCCTGTTTTCTCCAGAAGTACCATGGCTTAAGCTCGACTTTGCACATGGATTGAACACTAGGCTCCTCCTCCTCCTCATCGACTGATATACTCAAGCCTTGGCCCATGACATTTTTGCACCAGGTCACCGTCACAAGCCGGCAATGCCCTGCCAGTTTGGTCTGATATGTGCAGGTAACCAGACTTTGGGTCGTTTTACCTTGGAGACCTCCTCTGTCGCCAGAAAAACATGAAGGAATTGAATCAGACATGTCTGCTCAAGGGTTCAAGATTGGAACCCGGAACTTCCCTTATATAGAATCCAATTCAATGGTAAATCCAGGCGTCCGAAACCTTGGAAAGAACCCAATTGCTCCTGATTAAAAATATTAAAATGAAGCAATTGGGGTCTGACAAAACTGTAGATTCAGAGAGCCCACCCAGTCGAAATTTGGGTTTCTTCTAACTCCACTGGTCTATCTGAGACAGAGCACACCATGCTAGCATATGCCAAGTACAAATTGGCCGGAAGCTACTCGATCCAAAGACTTAAGCCAACTGAAAGTCTCAGCATTGAATGAAAACATAGAACAGAGCTTCAAGATTGTGAGAAGACATGAATCTCAGGTTTTTCACCCCAATAAACCAGACGCTTCATAGACCATATAAACAAAGAGACAAAGTACAATATCAGCTGGAGACCCAAATGCTCAGATAGGCCTAAAACACATAGCAGATTAACTAATGCCCTTACAAGGCCCTGCTAATCCAGAAATATCCTTTTCAATTTTTTTTATGTCACACAATTGATCCTGCTCCCATCAACCCAATCTCAATCAGATTAACCCAATATTGATCAACTCTACCGATCAACTCCACTGTTGATTGAGTTGCAATATCGTACTAGAACAACCACATAAAAAGCATTTGAATTAGGTCAAAAAGTCAATAAGATCCTGATCAACCAATAACACACTTATCAAACCTTGTCAATCCTTCTATGAGTCACAGAATTTAACTGGGTTGATCCTGCTCTGTTCAAGCCGATGCTGATCAGATCAACCCAGTGCTGCTCAACTGACAGTAGTTTCCCACAACTAACTCAGGCTCTAGTCTCAGTGCCTTGGGCTCAACTTAAGAATCCCAAAGGAATTACAATCCCCAAAAGGAGTTTTGAAAAACTTGGGCTCAACTTAAGAATCCCAAAGGAATTACAATCCCCAAAAGGAGTTTGAAAACCGCCTCTGGGCGATTCAGCTTCAAACCTCGGGTCCTTCTACAAACTTCCCAGACAGAGGCTTGGATATGGATCAAGGCAAAAAACTAAACTGGCAATGAATATATTAAAAAAACCCACTTTCTCAGAGCCTGGGGAAAACGAATCAAACAGTCGAGATACGGCACATGAATGAACGAATGTGTGAAACGATTGAATGAGTACAGTCAAACCCAATCAATTCTCCCTCGTTCAAACGGCATGAGTGATTCCTCTTCCTAAAATGATCACCTCCACCAGTAGAAAACAAAATCTGCAGAGAACCCAACACAAATTTTGTTAAAAAAGGCGGCCTGCGATCTGAAAAGGGCAAATCTCAGGGAAGTACTCCAGACTGAGGCTCGGATGCAGCCTCGGCAACATAAAACCGGCTTAAAAAACACGAAAACTCTACTGTTCTCGGTCGTTAAGCAACTGGGCTGCTTGGAAGCTGCCGCCGCTCCTGCAGTACCAGCTGTTAATGCACGCGGAGTCTGGAAATTCATTGCCATCAATGAAGTACTTCGCCTGTTATTCTCATTATCCCCGTCTTCGACGTTTTCGATATATATTTTTTAATTTGTTGTGTAGATCCAAAGATAGTTTTCGCTGGTAGTTTCCAAGTGAGCGGTTTCCGGGAAGTTGTTTTGGCCTGATTCAACGGTCCACCAGACACGTGGATCTTAGTCTCATGTTTGACCAGTGGTGATAGGTGGATAGATTGGATCAATAATTTGGCCTCTTTCTAAAGTTGTGGGAGTTGGATACCTAAAATGAAATTTGTTAGTTTTTTTTCCCTCTTGGGGGTGAGGGGGTCCTAACTTAAAAAAGAATCTAGTCCCACCTTTCCCTAACCAAACACATAATCCAGTGCCCCATGTTTTGCCCCATGGGACATGGCACTAGGGGCCATTTTACACGTGGCAAGTCTTTTTTAAAAAGAATTCCAAGGTTGTGCTATTAGATGTAGGGAAGTCTTCTAAAAAAACTATGGTGGAAGGAACACGCTTGTAGTTGGGGTAGTGTACGCGTAGACGTTGGATGTAAGTCATCCATGTGCATGGAATCAACCTAGAGAGTCAAAGGGCAAAAGGGTAGAGATAATTGCACCACTTGGGGCAATAGGGTGGACATAATTGCACCACTTGGATTACAGAGTCAAAAGGTAGACAGGTCACTGTAGCTTTGAAAATGGTGACAAGGAATTGCACAAATGGTGACAAGGAATTGCACAATCAAAGGCTTTCATGGTTGTACCTTTGAAAATTGGGATCAACCACTGTTTCTTGCATTGTTCTTGGAGGCTTGCAGGGTTGTACCTTTGAAAATAGGGATCAACCATCGTTTCTTGCATTTTGCTTGGATTCAATTAACTGTTTTGGAAAATGGTTAAGCTACATTGATTAGGTCTTAGGGTTTGAAATTTGAAATTTTTTTGTTATAGAGGTTAAAATTGGATTAACTAAACAATCTAACTTTAATAGTTTCAAGGTGTTTTAGGATTTTCCAAAGAGTTTGGGTAGTTTTAGACACCCTAAAAAATTATGTCCTTGTAATTTTGATTTATGAAACTATGTTACGTATTTAAATTTTTATTGGAATTTATGCATGGAACTTTGTTGGAAAATAGGTCGTTTTAGATAAATGTTATCATATGTCAGTAAACAAGTGAGACCTAATGGGTAGGCTAATCACAAAGTTGATCCTTTGTTATGAGGTTGTGGGTTCAATTTTGGTTGGTCCATAGGGGTGAGGCTTGCACTTATTGACACCTGATTGGTGGTTCCCCTAATGTTGGGTTGAACACCGAGGTTTTGTCTGTGCCATTAAACAAGTAGATAAACTCAACCCTTTTTGTGGTATTTTTAAAGGTACATTTTCCACATAATTTTTGTGTCTTTCTCATATTGTCATAATTTAAGCCATTGGAAAAATAGGCGGAAGTACTAGGGGTAAAGTTTTATGGTCGAATTTTTTATCAATCAAGTGGAACTATGACTTAATGGAAAAATATATGCCATATTTTTGGAAGAATTGGAAAGGGAATGGCTTTATCCACTTATTAACTTCAAGAAAAAATTATGGCTAACAAAGTTAAAAAGAAGAGAAAAACTAAAAAACGGAGGATTCTTTTCTAAAAGGAAAGAAATAAATGAACATTAGTAATGTAATTGTAATCTTGTAAGTGTAATATGCATTTGTACTTGTTTTTATTTGCATCATGCTTTAAGCGCCACATACTGTGATTTTTATTCTATAATGGAATATAAATTATGATTCTTTTCTTTGAAAAATCATAACTATGCAAATTGCAAAATTAAATATTTTGTGAATTATTTGTAGAAAAGTTGAATATTCTCATTAGATTTTTATGGGAAATTAACTAACCACATATAAATTTAAATTCAATATTAATATTTATAAGTATTAAAATTAATTATGTCAATTAGGTGTAGCTTGAGTAGTTGATAAGAAACTTATTATCATCCCACCCCTATAGGTTCAAATCCTACTTTGTGACATGTTTACTCTTAAGAGCGAACATGTTTGAAATTTGTCACTAAACACATTTAGACTAGAAATTGCAATAAGTTATTCTCCTAAAACTTCTCTCAAACACTTAAGCACTTAAATATATTATTTTTAAATTTAAATTAATTAAATTATGATTTAATTAATTATTCTTTATATATTTATTTTACAATTTAATTTAATTTTTACTAATAATTATTATCTATGTAATATGAAGTTATGTAACTATAATTACATATCTTTCTACTAAAATTTCATTCCATATTGATAATATACTTTGTATTTTGTACATGTGTGAGAGTCAATTTAAAATACATCTAAACATAATGAGCTACTTTAACATGTACGCTATGCATGCCAAATTAAAATGTATAGTAAAGAATACAAGAGCCAAAAAGATTTGAGAAACTAGTTCATTGTATTAGGGCCATAACAAATAGATTCAAAAGTTTGGTGCATATTTGTCGATGGAAGGTGTATATAGTTGGTTGATCTTTGGATTTTAATTAATTTTTGTTATTTTATGATTTTATGTGCGTTTGCTATCTAAAGTTTTTAAACATCATCAACTTGACCTTTTTATTGCATGACCAACAACACAATTCTCAATCTCCACGATGTGTATTTAACTAATATAAATTCCCATCTGACATGTATTAACTACCTATGCCACATGAATTAACCGTGGTTTGCACCACCTTCTCATCATCGTTGTTTGCACTGCCTTCTCATCAACTACTTATCTATAACTCCTCAACCATGGCTTACTCCCGAGATAAATGCACACCAAAGAACATTCCCTCTCTTCTTACATAGACGTTGCTCTACTCCATTCTATTGTATCGATAGTTAGTAAGGAAGGTCTTTGAGCGAGCAAATGAAGATGTTTTCAGGCAGCAAATCACATGCCAATGCATTATTCATCAGCATCTCCATACGTGCAAGTATATTCCAAACATCTACCCCTTCAAACTTTCATATATATATATGTGTGTGTGTGTGTGTGTGTGTGTGTGTGTGTGTGTGTGTGTGTGTGTGTAATCAACAAAGCTACTGTTATAGACCTTCATTCCATTGTTGAAGTATAGACCAGGGGAAATCATAGAACAAACATAGTCCATCCTTGAATATTTATCTTCATCAAAGTCACAACCAAGAGAGGGATGCATGCACACACAAGAACTATTAACACAAATAACGCATATTCATGAATATGCTTCTTTCCTTTTCTTTTGATGCCAATGATGCCTATAAATTGTGTGTTGCTCCAAGTCAATAAATAAGATCAACTGACTTTGGTACTGCTTCATACTCCTCCTCCCCTTCTAGTGCTTCTACCCCTAACACCGATGGTGGAGAAACCCATGCTACTTCAATGCTAACTGGGTCAATATCAACACAACTTAGGCGAATTATTTGATTGAATAGGATCTTGATTCAAATTTATTGCTCTTTTATATCAAAATAGTAGTCCTGTATGCACTAAATTTGGGGCGCATAATTACCCTTTGATTCCACATATGTGGTCAGATGCACCAAGGTGGGGGTTCAAACTGCTTCACGTCTACAAACTTGGACAAAGTGCTAGTCCGTGATATGTTATTTCTTATTATCAAGCCATTCATCCACACTTCTTGGTGTTGAAAATCCTTTAACTTGCAGCAAGTAAAAGCACACATCGAATCTTTCCAACCAGAGGTTCAAATATCAATTCTCATCCTCGTAAAAAAATATAAAGAAAATAACTACATATTGTTGTAATGGGAGTTTCAGGAAATTGCTCTCTGCAATTCATCTAATAATTCATCAATAACAAGAGTAGGAAACTTATCTTTAAGGCTCATTTTGTTGGGAACTCTATAATCTATACACATATGCCATGAACTTTATTTTTTATGAACCATCACAACTAGTGTAAAGAAAGCACTTTGTCTAGGTTGAATGATGCCACCATCTAATAGTTCTTGAGCCATATTATCAAGCTCACTCTTTTGTGCACGTGGGTACTTGTAAGGATTGATGTTAGGTGTTACACTTCCTAGTTACAAATGAATAACATGGCCATGATCTTGAGAATGTGGAAGACCTTTAGGCATCTCTCCAAATAACTTCAAATGGTTGTTAATAACCCTTAGGAGATCCATTGGAATAAAGTTTATAGATGCTTGAACATCTAGTGAGCACAATTGTGCAACTGCACCATGGTCACGTCCATTTTTTTAACAATTTTATCATGCTTTCAGAGCTTATCACTTTACAGAGTTTCCTTAGAACACATATGAGTTCAATTCCCTTGCCTTGTGAGGAGAATCTTATGAAAAGTTCCTAAAAATTAAGAGCCATTTTCCCAATTATTGTAACCATTGGACCCTCAATACAACATCAACAATGCCCATTTAGATTGCAAATAGTGGACTATCCAATAAATACTCCCCCATAGTAATATTAATACTATGGCACTTTTTTAAACAAATTATGGTTACCTCCATCTACAGTCATTACTTGAAACTTTGGTGTTGGATGTATACAGCAAATGAAAAGTTTAGTTAATTTCAATTAATGAATTTATGGGTGCTACCAAAATCAATTAACAATGTTACCTTTGCCTTTTTGAAATATCCTTCTATCATGAGAGTTTGAGGAGTGATAATGTTGGTTAATGCATGGTAAGATATGGTTGGAGTAGTATCTTCTAGTTCTACCTCTTGATACTATTCCACTTATGGATCTTCTTCCTCTTCACAATCTCTGTAGAATAATTTATTCTCACTAGATTTATGCTTCTTTGTGTTCTTGCTGACAAAATTTAAACATAACCCCTTTTCTCCTCTTACCTACACTTGTTGAGGTGTTCACCTTGTAGGTTGAGTGAGGTCAGGGGAGGAAACATTCCCCTCTCTATAGGTGTTAATAGTATTCATTCTAGTAGCCATATTTTTACTTTCAACTTCATTTTCCATAATAAAATCAATCTCCAATTGTTTAGGTTCAAAGAGACTTACCTCATGCCAAATGCTCTCCTTTAAAGTGTCCATAAAGAGATACAACAAATTATCCTTTGAAATATTCTTCACTCTAAGACTCAACTTTTGAAAGTTTTTAATGTGCTATGTAACTAGACCTTTTTGTCTGAGATTTATCAATTGGCCAAAGAAGACGATGTTCTTAATATCCCCATAATTTGTTACCAATTGATTAGTATCTAGAAACAATGATGCAATAGTTACATTTTGTAAAGTCGACACTTGTTGTATGTTTGAAGAATTTATCCATTTCAAATCTCCATGTTATGGGATCATTACCATCAAACTTATTAATATCTATCTCGGGAATGAAATAGTTCCTTCGTCCTAAGTTGAATGCCTAATTATGTGGATCTTATAGTAATAAGTTGTGATCATGTGTTTGAGTCTCGAGCCTTTTTCTCTTTAAGTATGATATAATTTTCTCATGAGGTGATTGAGACTCCACCGTCTTGTTCTCCTCATCCTATTTTTGAGGAGTTGACTTTTGGGTAAATAGCCTATTTATATCCTTCACAAATCCCCAACTCATGTTTTCAAGGTTCCTTTGAGATCAACTTGGATAACCCCTTTGAATGTTTATAATTCAACTTGGATAATCCCTTTGACTGCTTGGAAATCAACTTGGATACCCCATTTGATTGTTTTAAATTCATCCTTATTTACCATATTCATTATGTATATCAAGTCTATTGGCATTGTAGTTTCAATGTTCTCTACTCTTTCGGTTAGCTAGGACAACCCGAATTCTACATTGTAAATTGTAATGCCCATGTTGTGTCATGGATGAACCTTTAAGAGGTCTAGCCAACATAGATTTTTTTTGTCCACCTCTTTCCATGTGAGACCACTAATATTTACTAAAATTATTCTCTATTTTTTATTATCTATTACATATTTTGAATCACCATAAAAAATATTCCAATCAAAACTTATGAAAGTTTCAAGTTAACATACCTTTAAAAACCTTGGTTTGTAGGTTTCCTTTTTAGTTGACCTTTATCTTGAAGTATATATGAAATTTCAGCCCATCCGAGTCTAATATTTTCATCTTGTAGTAGCCTGGTATGTATTCTCTATAATTCCATAGGTTTGATCAGATTCTAATATGCCAATAAAAATTCATGTGGACTTTCCCAAAACTTCTTGTTTTTGTCCCTTTTAAGAGAGGGTACTTGTATGACTTTCCACATGACCACTTTATCTAAACCACCTATGAGATTTTTACCAAAAAACATTATGGTATATCTTATTTACGATGCAACTAGTGGCATAGAATTTGGATCTTTCAATCTTCAGATACAATATTTTTACCCAAAACACTTGTTTGAGACTAGTTTTTGCATTAGTACAAAACCCTAACTTCCATAGACTCTAAATCAGAAATTGTAGTGAAGCATGACCTAAATTTTTTACCACAAGTACTTCATTATGTCTCTTAAGGCACCTCAAAATTTATCTATTTGAAACATCCCCCAGAAAAATTTAAAATGGAAATGGATTTGATACCAAATGTTAAGCACCAAATTCCCCAAATAGCATAAAAATATAAACAAAGAGTAACCAATGCCTTCAAAATGAAATAAAGAGATGAATAAGAAGCCTCATCAAGGAGATAACTTCATTTTACAAACTATCAAATGGACAAGATGAGATGATCTATAAAACACGGTCTACTTGGTATATATAGGAGATAAAGGGTACAATTACAATTAATTAGGTCCTATCCAACCATACAATTGTAATTAATCCCCTAGCTAACCAATAAAGATAATATTAATAATAATATAAATTAAATTTTACATTATCCAGGGCTTAATAATATGCCTAGCTCTAAGTCTTATGGAGGATCTCAAACTCATTGATTATGAGGTATAATCCTAATGTCATGAACCTGCCTTTTGGTCACATCAAGAAGTCATTGTGAGGTAGAGGCCAAAAACACCATTAAGGGAAGATATTTATGCCAGTGAAAAGGACCACGGCTAGGATTCGAGCCTTTCCATATGGTAGGAATGTGATCAAATGTATTTGGGTGAAAGGACTAGTACTTTAAGGGTATTTTTTTACTACACATGCAAAGGAGTTAAAGGTTTTGTTCATAATATTCTATGGTAATTACAACTATTCTAGAAAATCCATTCCTGTTGTGGGTTGAGGCTATCATTGAAGTAGGGAGAAGTCTTGAAGTTTCTTCATGATATTTTTCTCCTGAGAACTCATTTCCACTTTGGGAAGATACTAACTCCAAGTTTCTTGAGTAGAATTGTTTTTTGAAAGGCAATTGTGGTTTCCTTGCAGTAGAAGATAAATGAAGAAATGACTAGGTGAATTCGCAATCGACGAGGAAGGTTAAAAGGCACAAATCCATCTAAGATAAGTTTGAGAAGGTTAAAGTAGTGGTTAGATAGGTTGTTGACATGCTGGAGGTGTAAGGATTGATGGATAAGGATTTAGTTGGGTGTTTAATGGGGAATTTTGTGAGAGGGTAAACCCTATTCTTTTAAATTGAAGTGGTTTGGAAACCCTTTCTTGGTTATTCGCATGGTTTTAATGTCCTATTTAGAGTTTGGATTTGTTTAATGGTCAAAAGTGTGGAGGAAGTTGAGTTACTTCTTCAGAGAGACTAGTTGTGGGGGGCCTGAAGATTCTGGAGGGAATAGGTAATGCAATTGGTTACTTTGCCACACTGGAGAAAAACTCTTTGGTGAAAGACGATATGATAGTTTTGAATATTGTAGTTGAAATCAACCTCAAAGAAGGCTTGGCAATATATTGATGTTGAGATTTTGTGGAGTCCTTGGTTATTCTTATAGAAGTTTGATTTTGGAAGGTTAAGTTTAGATGTAGTCACTTCCATGAAATTAATCATATTTAAGAGGAACACAAGTATCTTAACAAGTTGGTGGAGCATCATCAAAATATATTAGTATGGTTAGGAATAAATCTCTTATTGTTTGTTCAGAGGAAAAAAATGACGATGGGAAAGATATTGATCAAGTTCATGTTTTGCAGTTTTTAGGGAAGGTGACAAGTTCTTGAGAAGGATCAAGTTGGCCTCAAATGCATTAAATGAGATCTTTGTAGATAATATTCCATTCGACCTCCTAAAGGCATGTAAGATAATGATCCTCCTCCTCTTTCTCATACAATGCCAAAATATATGCTTTCTTGTGTTGGGTATTTAGACACAATTTACAATAGTGTGGCATAATGGGTAGAGACCCTAGGATTACTCTTGGAAAAATTGCTTTGTCCTTTAGTCTTGGGAACTTAGACCTTTATAACTCCTCTGTTTCCAAAGATCAAGCTCTAGTCTCTCAATAACTAGGGTTTAATTATGAGTGATGATGTTGGACAAGCCTCCTTTCTCTTATCAGTTGATATAAAAGTTGGAGGAGGACCTCAACCTGTATTTATATCCTTGAAAAAGAGGTCCAAACCTCAAAACAACTTTGTCAAGTGAACATATTACATAAGATTGAAAATAGAACAAGTTAAAGATAATGGTCCTGTGATAAAACACTTACCCTCAAACAAGGACCTTCCCTCTTTAGTGGGGAAGAAGTACAACATTTCAAAAGCCATGTCCTTGGGAAAAAAGAGAGGTTAGGGAAAGGAAGAAACAAACCGTTGTGGGTCCTTTAATGCAAGGAAGGCCCTTAAAAAAGAAAATAAATGTTATTTCTCTCTATATATTGCAAAGGGGTCAAGGGTGTTGGAATATTATTAAACCCACTCATAACTTAGGATAAAATATTTAATCATTATTTGATTAAATTCCTACCCACTAGCTAATTAGTTGGCATCCACTTGCACCTTAAAGTCAACACATGCCATCTATACCCCAGAGATGATTTATTTCTGATTCTAGGTTGATCTTAACCACTTTATTGACTCCCATAATTAGTAACTGTGCTTTCCTGTAGATTCTGCCTTATTATGCTTTTATCCAACTTTTATGTGGATAAGGTAAAGCTAGTTAACTAGGAAACTAATATCTTTTGTTTCCAACCCATCCTCCATGGTTTTCTCTCCATTTTTCAGGATTAGCATGTTTTTCCATCACTCTTGACAGCTCACTCATGCTTTTGCTAATTAGTGAGGTCCTTGACATATTTGGTAAGTTCTTTAGCCACCTATGGGGGTTTATCATATTTGATAAGTCTACCTTTCTGAGCTTTATGAGTTGTCTCCATACAACTCAATTTCACCTATGAGAGATGTACTATTTATGTACACTATTATTCATCATTAATTAATGAAAGGATACGCTCCAATATTCATCTCTTCATTCATGTGATTCAGTCTCTTTTCTTCTCTCTATTTTTTCCTGTGTATGCTTGTGAGAATTATCTTAGTAGAAAGATCTATTTCCTGTGCTTCTTATTAGCATATTTTATCATAGCATTGGAGATATTATTTCTACATGGTATCAGAGCGCAAGGTTGATCAATTTCTACAGAGTTGAGGAGCGCATCTAGTCTCCTATCCCTCTTTGAAGAAGAGTTTCTCTAGCTTACAAGATTTTCTCCTAGTTTTGTTTTGCAGGTTGCAAAGAGTATATCCTAGAGCATATCAACAACTTCAATATGGATTCAAAAGTTCCTCTACTATCTCCTTTCAACTATGTTGACTGGAATCCCAAGATGAGCGAATACTTGAAGAGGAAATGTCTCTTTGAAGTCTCCATTGGTGCATTGAGTGAACCCGAGTCTTGTGAAGAGAAGATTGATTGGATGAATAATTGTGATAGAGCTTATGGAATTATGTGTTTGGGAATCTCTCCAATTACACATCATCTTATATATTTTGCTGAATATCCATTTGAGCTATGGAATAATTTGGACAAAGCTTTTGGTGTGCAAGAAGTAGAAGATGAAGCACGGAGTGAACCCAACATCTCCTCATGAGCTCTCTCTTAAGATTTCTTGGGCTCTACATTCTCTGATGAAGTTATTTATAATGAAAAAGTTTCTCATACATTTCATGTTGCTACTACTCTCTTTGATTCGAATGCTTCCTCCTTCAATCAAGAAACAAATATTGAAGAGCCATCTTTTTCTGTGTCTCTTGAAGGCGATTCTTCTTCTTGTGATACTAATGATGAAAAACAAGTAACATATGGAACTGTTATTGATATTGATGATGATCCATTAACCCATTCATTGTTCTCTATATATCCTATCTTAGATTATGAGATATATGTGCCAGATCCTTCACACTTTGTGCATACCTCTCCCATTGATGGTGCACAACCCAATGAATTTCATGATGTTTACTTAGCCATATCAAGTCCTATTATTGTCTTTCCACTTACCATACTTGATCTCATGTGCTTTTGCATCTCCTCATTTGTTCTCGGCATCAATACTCAGAGCCTCCTTGAAGATTTTGAACATCTACTTCCTTACTCCTTTCATACTTCTACCACAGAGGATTCTTTACCAGTGTATTCCCATGAGTCTATTGATATGCTTATATGTGATCTTTTGGATTCTTTGGAAGCTAGATCAACCCATGGAGCCCGTGTATTCACACTCTTTGATCCTATGCCTTATCTATGTTCCTACATGATCACTTGCACCCATCATCTATGTGTAAATGAAGTTGGAGGCCTCATACATTCGCTTGGACTCTTATTTCGCCTATCTGGAGCTGATTTTATCTCTATTGTTTTGAAGTTCAAGTCATTACATCATCTCGGATCTGATTACAAATCTCAAGAGATTTCACATCATTGGAACTTAGTTGTTCTACATGGTTATAGTTTCCATCCTGCAGTTGTCCTTGATCCAGGTGAGCATATTTCTCTTCTTCCCAAGAAGAATATTCCTCTAGACATCATCATTTAGTTTGAAGCAGCATCATCAACATTTTTGGTTTTCCTCTCATGTCTTATCTTGAGGGAGGATTTTCCCCATGTGGTTTTTCCTTTTTCCTCATCTTTTTGGACATGAATAATTGTTAAAGGGTGACCATAGCCTTGTTGATGGGCCCTATATGCATCCATATGCATCTACGTATCATCATAAAGTTAGACTTAAAGGGGGGTCTTGGAATATTATTAAACCCACTCATAACTTAGGATAAAATATTTAATCATTATTTGATTAAATTCCTACCCACTAGTTAATTAGTTGCCATGCATTTGCACCTTAAAGTCAACATATGCCATATATACCCTAGGAATTTGATTTATTTCTGATTCTGGGTTGATCTTAACCACTTTATTGACTCCTAGAATTAGTTTATGCGCTTTCTTGTAGATTTTGCCTTATTATGCTTTTATCCATCTTTTCTATGGATAAGGTAAAGCTACTTAACTAGGAAACTGGTATCTTTTGTTGCCAGCCCATCCTCCGTGATTTTATCTCCATTTCTAGGATTAGCGTGTTTTTCCATCACTCTTGACAACTCACTCATGCTTTTGCTAATTCGTGAGGTCCTTGACTGATTTGGGAAGTGCTTTAGCCACCTATGGGGGTTTATTATATTTGGTAAGTCTACCTTTCTGAGATTTATGAGTTGTCTCCATACAACTTGATTTTATCTATGAGGGATGTACTATTTATGTACACTATTATTCATCATTAATTAATGAAAGGATACACTCCAATATTCATCTCTTCATTCATGTGATTCGGTTTCTTTTCTTCTCTCTATTTTTTCATGTGTATGCTTGTGAGAATTATCTTAGTAGCAAGATCTATTTCTTGTGCTTATTCCTAGCTTCTTTGCTCATAACATTGGAGCTATTATTTCTACAAAGGGTTCCCACAAGAAGCAATCCTTAAAGAGTTTGTGTACAATTTATAAACTTGGCATCCTACTCCTTTAGGAAACAATGTGTGTGTAGGATAAGGAAATGGATTTTTTGTCTTCTTTTATGAGAGATATGAACTTTTACTCGATTGACGTGGAAGGGATTACATGACGGATGGTTTTAAGATGAATCTATTACATGAAAGTATAAAGATTGAGGTCAAACCAAAGGAGTTGGGGAAATCATACAAAATAGTAAACCTATACAAGCCTTATGTTGATAGGAAGACATGTTGGGAAGGCTTTGGAGAGGTTGGCACCTTTATTGGTGACAACGACATATATGAGTGGGATTTAAATTTGACCCTTAACCTAATATATATTTGGGGGGAAGTGGCAATGGATGATTCCTAATTGATTTTTTCTCACTTTTTTTCATTTCAGAAGCTTATTGATGTAGAGCATGTTAAAGGAATGGTAGGAAGGGAAGAGAAGGAATATCCAAAAGACCGGATGGAATCCTAGTTGTCGAACCATTAATGGTAGATAGAGATAGGGTTAGATCTTAGGTGGGTTAGGAAGGCTTGTCATATCACCTTCTAATTATGCTCTAGTTTGAAATGAAAATAAGAATCCTCATACCTCTTTTAATTTCAACCATTCTTGGTTTGTTGAAGAGGATTTCAAAGCATGAAAACAATATGGTAACGCTATTAGTTGTGAAGCATTTTAATGATAACTTGAAGAAGGTAACAAGATGAAGCAATAAAATGGGCTTTAGTCTATGCATAGAAGAATCATCCAGAGATAAAATAAGTAGAAGAGGGCATTTGTTTTTTAAATAATGAAGACACAATTTTCTCTAAACAAGAACGTGTTGCCCTTAAAGGCCTTGAAAAGGAAAGAAGGCTTTACTTGACAAAGAGAAAATAAGATGAGGCTCAAAAGGTAGAGCCATTTGAATCACTAAAGGGGATATAAATACAAAACAAATCCATAAGTATTCCATCCATAGAAGGAGTGTATTTGGGAGATCAATAAACAAGATGGATCCAAATTAAGTAGTTTCAAGGACATTGTTAATGAAGGCAAGTTGCACTTTAATTCTATTTTAAAACTTAAGGTAGGAAACATTGGAGAATTTATGAAAATCATCAATCTTTTCCCAAGGGTCATGAATGTTGATTTAGAAGCAAAGTTAATAAAGGAAGAGATCATGTTAGTTTTCCACTCTTTCAAAAGATCCAAAAGGCCTAGACTTGACAAATGGAAAATGTAGTTCTTCTTAGGGTTCTTTGACCTTGAGATGGATGACATGCTTAAAATGGTGGGGGAACCTAGAATTTTAGGGAAGGTATTGGGAACAATCAACTCTACTTTTATTTACCTCGTTCCCAACTAGGGACAATCCCCGTCGTCCTTTGATGATTATAAATCCATTCCTCTATGTAATTTGGTTTACAAATTGATTTCTAAAATCATTGCAATTAGGTTGAAAGGAATCTTATAATGCCTTATTTTGGAAAAGCAATTTGGGTTTCATTTTAATGGACAAATTCATGATGTTGTTGGAATAGCTGAGTAAGGGATGCATTCATTAAAAACATAGAAATTTTGAGTTGTGGCGATGAAATTGGATTTAGCAAAAGAATATGACAAGGTGAACTAGTTATACCTTATATTGGTATTGATTTAGTTGGGTATGAACTTGTAGAATGCCAAGTGGATAATGGGATGCCTATCATTAACTTCCTATGTGGCCTTAATTAATGGGTTTCCCTTTCGTTTCTTTAATGCATCTAGAGGCCTTCAATGAGGGTGTCCTTTACCACCTCTTCTCTTTCATTTGGTAGTAGAAGGATTAAGTATGCTGATCAAAGAGGCTAGGAGAGTTGAAACAATGATAGGAGTTAAATTTTATAACTTTGTGATAGTTTCCACTTACTTTTTGTTGGTAATATTCTAATATTTAGTAAAAGATAATTATTGCAAGGAAACATACATGAAGATAAATATGAAGAAGTCACCAATGTTCTTAAATGTTGTAGTAAAAGCTCAAATAGTGTTTTCATTCTTATAAATTTATTTGATAGTTTTTTTTCCCAAGGAATTTATTTTATAGCTTAAAGCATTTGGGATTTAACTTAAAGCCTAGAGCCTTGATGATTACATGCATGTGAATGTAGAAGTAAAAGCTAAAATAGTCTCTTTTATGCCTATGAATTTATTTGATGGCTTAAAGTATTTGGGCTTTAACTTAAATCCCAAAGACTATACTCAAAATGGACCTTCTTTCCCTTTAACATCAGCTAGGAGGAATAAGATAATCTTGATCACTTAACATTCAAAGTATGCACATATAGACAATCCTCCTTAAAACTCATAGCTACTAACTAACTGTGAAATATGACTATAAACTGGAAGCTGGAAAATAGACCAAAACCGTTGGGCCTAAAAGTCCTCAAGTAGTGTCCAAACTACATGTAGAAGAGAGAACAAAGTTAAGCCAGACCTCATAATGGATGATACCATCCATCTCGCCTATCCCAACCTTTGACAGTCTGTCGTCAACGTCCTAATGATTACATGTATGATAACTGGGTTTGGTTATTTCATTATATAATGAAATAGAAGTTAGGGTTTTGGCTATTTCATTATACAAAGAAATAGAAGTTAGAGTTTCTTTCTAATGTAACAAGTAATTCGGAAAGTGATCAACAATGAAGAGCGTTGGGATAGGTAAGGTTATGAGTATAAATGTTATTTGAAAAACGTTTCAAGGAGAAAGAAACTCTTCTCAAGGAGCTTCGAATGCATAAGGCTTTCCTTCTAATTACAAAATGAACACTCCTGAACACATTTTTGGTTTACTATTATAAGCCAACGAAGAATCGTTAGGCTCCCCCACTGTTGGAAACATTCTTGCAAAGGTTCAATATCCCATATCTCTTTAAATTCACTATCCCAATTTTGGTCTCAAAGTGTTCTCCAAAGGAGTAAAGATAATATTAAATGATTTGTAATTTAAAAAAAAAATTTAAGCTAATTTTGTTGGAATTAGGTAATATAATTTTTGTTGAAATCAATATTTCTATTGTTCAATTTATAATTTTAATTAAGAAATGACTTCACTGTTCTTAATTACTTTTGCTAACTCAAATTATTAAATTCCAATAACATAAAATCATTATTTTAATTGCTCAAATTATAATTATAATTAAGAAATGAATTCAAAGCCCTTAATTACTTCTGCTAACTCAAATTATTAAATTCCAACAACATAAAACTACAGTTTCAATTATATAGATACAGGTTTAACTTCAGAAATACCAAGCATTTTTTTTCTTCTTTTAAGTTGAGATCTAATCTATTAAAAAAAGAAAATAGTGGTACATTAAGTTTACAGGCAAACCTGCTCATCCTGAGTAGGTATAGAGTTTCAAGATAAGTCTGGGCCCTCCTTCTAGGAGGGAAAACAGGGCCACAAAACCTTCCCTCCAAGAGGGAAAACAAGGCGTCCAAATAAGCATACACAAAACCTCCTTGGTTCTTGGAGGGACCAGATTAAGAGCCAACAAGTTAACTGTGAAATAAACAAAAAAACCTGATAGTATCATGTTGAACAACACGTGGCCGAGGTGGGGCCTGTTCATAAACCTCGGTGCTTGCATGCAGACGGACACATGGCGATGGCGAAATCGGTTCACGGTTTGAAGAATGGCTCCTCCACGATAGGGCAGCTGTAACCTGGTGAGGCTGGTTGCGCAGGCTCAACTGACTTGGCCTTCAAGGTTTTGCTGGACGTCGCCTCCAAATTTTCGCTGGATGTTGCCATTTCTTCATCACTGGAGTTGTTTTCTTCTTCCGTTGAACCTGCAGGAGGCGATTTGGTGGGGAGCAAAGCAGTCTTTTTGGTAACGAATGGGTTGGATGAAAATTTGCACGAAGAGAGAGTGGAGGGTTGACATTGTGGAGGGGGGGTGGAGCTGGATGAAGGAACAGAGGTGGTGGTTGGGGCGACAGAGGGCAGTGGTGGAACCGGTAGTGAAACATCCTGGGCAGCCAACAAGGGGTGAACTGGAGGCTTTGGGGGGGGAGGAACCGGAGGGTTGAGCCTAAGGACTAGCCGAGTGAGCAGGTTCTTAAAAATCCAGTAATCCTGTCTATGCTCCGTCGTTCTTCCTGCTACACTGAGAGCTCCTGATAGTTCATCTTCCCAATCATTAACAATTCGCCGCACTTCTTCCGGAATCTCCAAATCGAAGTCGTTGCCACTGGCTTGAGCCGAGAGAGGTATATGGCAGTAATCCTGAGCATTACAACCACGCCCTCTGCGGGGGGTACCTCTTTGTCTTCAGGGCATAGCTTGAGCACAACGAAGAGCGGAACAGGGTGATGAAAGACTAAGAGCGGGACAAGTTGATGATAAGCGAGAGCTAGGCACTAGGGTGACGGTCTGAAGCTGAGGAGAACGTTAACAGAGCGCGGAGCAGGGTTCAAGTGTAACAGCCCAGTCTCCAACATTGCCCATATAAAGTGGCACTGGTGAGAGTTATGGCAGCTAGGAGGGCGATTAATGGCGACAAGGCTTTGAAAGGATGGCCTAGTCCTTTCGGCATGCTAGTATGCGTCCACGTCTCCTACTGAATTGAAGGCGCACATTGACGGCTGTGGGGGTGAGGTCATGCATGGGTGTGGGAGGCCTCGTCAGCCTCCGCCCTGTCCACGTGGCCTTGGTTGACACCTGCATCTGGGACAGAAATACCAAGCATTACAACCGGTGTAGGAATTTAAAACCCAAACAGCCCGTCAAGTTTGACCATTTTGACAATTTTAAAGCAAATTCATAACGATTTTTTGGCTTTTTAGACCATATTTGACGAGCAAACCACCTCATAAAGATCAATTTACCCGTCAAATTTCTGCCCGATTACAACGCAGGCCAAGCCCAGCCAGGGACCAAAGTCGAGGCCAAGCCCAAGTGGATGAGCCTAACTTCTTTGTGTTCAACGCATCGATGGCTTAACGGGTGAGTCGTCCCTATAAAGCGTTTCATATTTAGTACTCCAAGTGCATGGGGATATGCTCCCCATTCAAGAACACCGACTGTGTTTGCCTTTTTCCCATAAGAGCCCGACACCATTTTCGAACAGTTCATGACGATGCTCCGTGGATCGTGGCCAGATCGGGCCATTGACATGCTATTGAGGGGATGAGATTTGGGCAGCGCCATGGTCACACAGACAGCGGATTTAAACGGGGCACAATCACTGTATTGAATACACATCCCGTTGATTCTGCCGAACGAGGTGAAGACTTGTAAACAATTCACGAAGCAGGCTTCAGTAGAGGGTTAAGGGTTAGTAATATGCTCATCGTGAAGCAATGCACTTATCCATCTCATCTTGACACAGCGGTGGAAAGAGTACTGTTAGTTGTGTTTAGACTTCAAGCCGTTCAGCTTTAACTATTCTAGTGGTTCTTCCTCATTTCATTATTCTAATGGTTTTTCCTCATTGGTTGGGCTATGATTTAAGAGTTTATTTCTCAATCAATTACTAAAGGAGCTGTCTAACTAAACTAGGGGACTTTTTTATTTTTAGGTTGATTTTTTGCCGGAATCTGGTGAATTCAATTTACAAAATCTGTAATTTCTGTTGTTTGTTGAGAGATTTTAAGCTCAGAAATGAAATTACTTAACAGAAAAACCCCAACAACCATACTCTGTAAGATCTAGCAGTGTTATTGAGGAGTTTTGAAAATTCTGTGAAGATTCATGACAAAAAAATGATAAAAACCAGCCCTAAACAGAAGTCAAAAAGTCACCTGTTTAGACAACTCGATTACGAAATGCTATAGTTATTAGCTATTCCTCATTCCTAAGTTACAACATTAAAAGCTGCATAGCAGGGTGTATTAAATGCTGCATAGCAGGGTGTATATTGGTCACTTCAGTCTGAGGTTCATTTGTTTTGGGGGCAACAAGTCAAGTTGATCCTTGGAAAAGTGAGAAAGAGTGTAGACATCATTTCCTAACGAATAAAAGCTGTAAGTTTAAGTGCAGTGCAGACTTACAGGTGAATCAAATGCACAAATTAATGCAAAGCCGTAAACAATAAGCACCCCACAGGGCAACATTTAATGTTATAGCTATGTAGTTATGAGCTGCTCACATCCCGACAGAAGAACCAGTCCACATTCTTTCCCCATGTTGGAATTTCATTTCATCTCTGTGCTTCAAACTACTTTTTGAGTATAAAAGTCACTAATATATGCAACCCTCACNCCGACAGAAGAACCAGTCCACATTCTTTCCCCATGTTGGAATTTCATTTCATCTCTGTGCTTCAAACTACTTTTTGAGTATAAAAGTCACTAATATATGCACCCCTCCCCCTGCCACTCTACTCCACTCCACGTGCTCTCCTTCAATGTTGAAATTTCATTTTATATATGCCCTTCAAACCTTTTTTTGGCAGATATTTTGAATTATTATCTTCTTCCTCGTAAAACTTTTTTGTTGAAAAAGTTGTCATTCACTTTTTGAGTTAGTATCTTCTCAATATTGAATGGTATTTAATATGCACCTTGTAACAGTGCATTTATGGTTGTTGCAGGAATAGTTTGATTCCATTCAATTTAATGGTCTATTCATGTCTCTAACAACTATAATAAATGCAATGATGCCGGATTTCATATGAAGTTACACTTAATATGTGAAGTTGTATTACAAAATTAGAGTAGTCTAAGTGTTAGATGATTTAGCCTTTGCATAACAGTTTTTTGCCACAATTTTTGAAGAAATTCTATTCAATATTTTTTTAAAATTTCAAAGAACATTGTTTAAACTTCCATATTCTTGGTGTCTTGGGGTAATTTGAATAAGCTGAATCCATTTCTGCATTCAAAATCATGATTTGAATACCACAAAAATTCAGATTTATTAAAAATTTCATCGTTGGATTCCAGTCAACAAAATCATCCAATTTTTAAACTTATAAAAAAAATGTTAATAATGATTTTTTTCTAAAAGAATTAAGTTCCAATCAATCAAAAGATAACCATTAAAACATTTTGGCTGATTTTGTAGTTTTTTTTGTTGGAAAAGTGATGCAATACAATGGAACAAAGCACTTTACCCATTATTGCATTAGTGGGAGAAACCAAACCGCTAGAAAGTGCCACCAATAACTAATATCTCTAATTAATCATAAAGAGGAAGACTTCCAAATTTGGAACAAAGCACTTTACCCATTCTTGCATTAGTGGGAGAAACCAAACCGCTAGAAAGTGCCACCAATAACTAATATCTCTAATTAATCATAAAGAGGAAGACTTCCAAATTTACACTAGTTGGAGAAACCAAATAACTAGAAAGTGATAACAATAATCAATATTTATAATGAATCATGAAGAGGAAGACTTACCAATTATAAATACAAACATTAGCAATTCTCATATTCAAACATGAAAAATATAAATAATTAATTGATAAAAAATTAGAAAATAAAGAAGAAAAGAATAATAAAAAAATTCAAAAATAATAAACAATTTTTTCCCCCAACTATCATTTACTTTGACTTGAAAATTACTATAAGTTTGATATCCCCTTCTTGGTTTACTTCTATTCATCTTTCTCTTCAAGTAGTTAGTCAACACACATTCTTTTTTAATGAAATAATATTTACACTATTGGGAAACGAGATATCAAAATACACTAAAAGGAAACTACAAAACTTAAATTATCACAAAGTTCTACTCAAAATACAATAAACCCTTGAAGTTTATTTTCAATATTGTTCATCCATAAAACACCACATGCATGTTTAATATAAGAACATCATTTCACACCCAAAAAATATTTAAAGTTGTCTTAAGCTCTCTTATCACCAACAAGAGGAGATGAAAAACCACCACCTTTCCCTAGTTAGATTTTCCTCAATGTTTGAGGTCTCCCTTTACTTAAAATAAACTTGTCTCAATATCCTCTCATCAACTCATGTGATAGTCAATAGAAGATTGAACTTTTATTAAAGCTCTGCAACAGAGGAGATAACAAAACCATGACCTTCCCTCATTATTTGATGTCTCCCCCTTAATAACTTGAGAAAGAAAAGGTCACTATCAAATGTTCCCATTCTACTAAAGGAGGTTTGCCTTAGTTTATAAAAAGAATGATTATTTCATGCTTTATAATCCATTTATCCATGATAGTACAAATATTTTTGAGGAAAACATATCATCACCCAAATACTTGTTAAAACTTTTTCAATATGTTTGGCATACTATCATAATCACCTTCTCCTCCTTTGTAACTTGAATGTTATCAAATCCCTCCTAATATATCTCTTTCCTCCAAAATGGGGATGGGGTAGGTTGCTACGTTTCAATCTTTTTTATTCACACACACACACACACAACCTCGTAAAGTCGCTACTTCCATAAGTTGCTCAGTGAGTGAGTGCCTTCTATTTAGAATATCTTATTATCAATCAATTTCTCTCACCTCGTTGTGACTATATACCCAAAGCATGATATTTTAACATTCAAACAAATATTTGCATGAGTGAAATATATATTGCTTGTATCCTGACGTTTTACAACCTGTATCAAACATCAAAATTAAGTCTTGTTAATTAAGTTGGTCATCATTGGGCAATAAAATTTTTTGGTCATATTTAACTTTCAAAATGGTCCATGACAACATTTTAAAAATCAAATTCCAACCCTGCTTTCCTCTACCCACTCACATTCTAATTCAATCAATCACACTCCTAGTTGATAGAAGTTGAAATTGGAAAGAGAATTTGAATTGAATGAAGGACAATCTTAAAACCTTTCATTTCGGACATGCCAAAAAGTAGTGAACATTTTTTTGTAATATGAATGAAAGTTTTGTAATCTTAACAATCTATTATTTAAATTTCAATTCCAATACGGGTCTATTAAGAAATCACAAATTGTGCTAAGATTACATTTTTGAAATACAAAAATTATAGATTTGGAAAAATTGCAATTTCAATTATTGGATAAAACCCACCTAAAAACCTAACAAAAATTAAACGTTTTAATAAGAGACTAGTCCATGCCATTGATTTTATTTTGTAATGCAGGTTACAATGTGCAGGCAACATGCAATTGGGCTATATTGACAAGTGGATAACTCCCGAATTGCTTTATTACTTTGCAAAGGCATTTAATTATACACCTCATTTGGTTGTTGAGCTTCATCTACCAACCTGCCTTTTTGACTTCCGACGTGACTATTGATCTTCTTAATTTATTTACATAGTGTGTGGAACCACTATCTTGAGGATTAGGTTTCCAACATCCCCCCTCTTAATCCAAAGGGGTTCTTGTGATTCTGAGCATGGTTCCAAAACATTTCAAACTTTTCTCATCCAAGTGCTTTGGTGAAGATGCCTGCAATTCTCTCTTTCGTGGAAAAATTTCATGAATGGATTGCCTTGGCCTATACACGATGTCAAATCATATGGTACTTTGTGTTGATGTGCTTGGTTCGATCATGGAATATGGGAATCTTGTCCAACTTGATTGAAAAAGTATTGTCGATTAACAAGGGAGTGGAATTCTCTTGCTTCTCATGCAAATATTCAAGTATCTTCCCAAGCCATACAATCTACTTTGTTGCTTCTGCAGCAGCCACATATTATGATTCTATTGTCGAATATGCTAGAATTGACTATTTCTGTGATATCTAGGAGATAACTGCTGATCCAAAACTTATTGTGTATTTAGAAGTGGACAACCCTGTTTCTTTGTAACCATCAAAGTCTGAATCAATGTATCCAATGTGTTTGAAGTTATCCACCTTTGTGTACTTGATTCCTATTAAATTGAGCACATAGATATGTGGACAAACACACAACTCACAAGATAGATCACACAATTTACTCAGTTATTGAAGAATGAAACAGTGCAAAAATGGCTTGCAACTGTGAATGCTTTTCATTAATCAAAAAGTAATTAGATGATAAATTACAATGTAATACAATGGCTAAATAGCCACATGCAATTCAAATCCACATGAGGAAATTTGAATTGATTAGACTCTACTTGACTATAGGTAACTAAGACCTTGTCTAAATCATTATCGAAGGACTCAATAGTTAACTGACCTTGTCTAAATCATTATCGGAGTTCATCGGAGTTCTAAAACATAACTCAAGTGTCTAATTTAGTGTTAACTAAGGCTAACTGACTGTGGTAGGTGAGGAATGCGCCTCTCCTGCATGCAACCATGCAAACCTAGCGCTAACTGAATGTAGAGGACTAGAAATGAATGTAACTAACTCCTAACTCAGCTTGACTACTCACTAACTGAACTCAACTGATGAAGGTTGGTATCAACACTCCTAGTGGCTCCTAACTTGTAGGGATTGATCTAGGAGGCTCCTAAACGGATACATGCAAGTGAAATCAGTGGCAGTAGACCTCAATTAGTGTTCCCCACACTTTAGTAACTGGAACATGTGCCCTAATCAAGCCAAGTGGACCCAACGGTGCCAGTGACTAAAAATAGACTGGAAGGACTCCTGATTTAGACATGACTCCAGATTTAGACATATGACCAAATTGGACAAGGGAGGATTAATAATCCTACAACCCCCCTTGAATGCTAACTTGGACAATCTGTGGGCCCTGGTAACTAAGACCATAGGTCACCCATTACATCAAGTAAAGTAAAGTAACTTCTCAATACAAGGAGTTGGGGAAAAAACCACATGGGAAAAAAATCCCCCCCTCTATCTAAGCAGATAGAATCAGGATCAATCTGGTTCTTCTGTGCACAAGTACCCTAGGGGATGGCATGTGAACCTCTCCATCATTATGTCTAGAGGAATCTTCCTCTTTGGAAGAAGAATAATATGCTCAACTAAATAAAAAATGTAGACAATTGCTGGATGAAGACTGGACCCATGTAGAGCAACTGAAATCAACTGATAAGTGAGAAAAGGTTCTTGAGGATTCAAACCATGTGAGGAACACTCAAGAAACTGATGTGTTTCAGCCATGAACAACAAACCATGAGTGGTAAAAACAACCCCAAATGTTAGGAGCAAGTGTCTAGGCGGATGCAAAAAATCTTCGTCTTTACCAGTTCTATGAGGAGATGAGCATGTGACCAAAAGTAGAGAATCCCTGGGACTATGGAGAGCGAATGCTTGAGCTCCATAACATGACATAGCTTCAAAAATAGCTAATGAATCATAGAATAAAATATCAGCAACCTCATGAGAGGAAACTAACACCAAATCCCCAGGAACAATTTTGAGGAAGAATTGCGGTACTTGATATTTCACGCAGAAATTGGTGAGAGCAGCTACAAGCATGGCTGAAAGCTTATGAACCTGAAATATTGAACCAAGAAATATCAAATCAGATATAAATAAGATCATATCATATCCAATAAGGTTCATATCATATCCAAGAGTATGGTCCATCGAGACGGTAGATGCACAGTTTTCTTCTTCTTCAAAATTCTGAATTTTGGTGCATGCAATCCTGCAGGAATTTGTTGGAAGATATAGATCATGGGGAGTGAATGGATCACTCTGGTAATCTGATATTTCTTCCAAAATATCCAAGGTATTACATATTTTCACACTAGCAGCAACATTACAAGGAGAAAAATCAAATTTCTCTTCACTTTCGGAAGCAATTACTGACAAATTTTGCACATAATTCAAAAGAAATCATTGGAGGAGGACTTTTCTTCTTTTTCATCTTGAACAACTTCAGCAAAGAGAGTATAGGCCGAGAATTTTGGATTAGGAACTCTTATGGTGATGGATGTGCTCTCCAAAGTGCTATTATGATCCTCATCAATCTTTCCAAAGGTTCTGTCCAATCTTGTCCAGAGTTCCTTTGGGTCTTCAATAGATCTATTGAGGTAGCGCAAGCTAGGAGAAAGATCCAGTGTCATTGTTCCAAAATCTGCATCACATTCATTCATCCTGTCATTCTGACTAAAAAAATATTCACTGAGTCCAATAGACACCTGATAGAGACCTCGTCTCATCAGAGATGCAATCATCTTCTTCTTCCATTCTGAATAGTTTGTGAATAGGATCTAATGAATCCATTCGAAGTTGTACCTGTAATTACACAAAAAGACAAAGTAAGGTCGGACAACCTGCACATTTCAGGTTTTCATCACACCCAGCATAATTGATCAAGCAAGCTTGATCAACAATTCCTTAACTTGGGGTATTAAGTGGTAAACCTTTTGCTTCTGGTGCAGTGTTGGAAGGAGAAATTTTGCTAAAAAAAATGATCTAGTAGGAGATATGAGGAGGAGAAGTGCCTTGTCTGTCGAGGCTCTGATACCATATTCAATTGAGCACATAGATATGTGGACAAAAAAACAACTCACAAGATAGATCACACAATTTAGACATGACTCCTGATTTAGACATGTGACTCCTGATTTAGACATGACTCTTGATTTAGACATATGACCAAATTGGACAAGGGAGGATTAATAATCTTAACAATTCCAAAGTCTTGAATCCCCTTAAAGTACCTTAGAACTCATTTTGCAGCAGATTGGTTTCCTTCACAAGGTTTGTGCATGAACCTGGAAAGAATGACAACAACATAGGAAATATCTGGTCTGGTGGTGGTAAGGTAGATAAGGATTCCTACAAGTTATCGATAACTGGTTGCATCCTCAAATCATGTTCCTTCACTTGACGTGAGCTTCAACTTTTATTCCATTGGATTTGAGAGAGAGTTGCATTCTATCATGCAAAATCTGTTCAGTAATTCTCCAACATACTTTTTCTGAGATATGAATATGTACCTAGGATGTTAAGTCACTTCAATTCCCAAGTAGTAATGAAGATGTCCTAGATCAATCACTTCAAAGCCATTGTTCAAATATTTCTTTATAAATGCTAGATAACTTTCATTGTTCCATGGCATCAAAAGGTCATCTACATACACCACAAGAAACACAACATATCTTCCCTAACTTAAGAAAGAATCTAGTGCCTCCTTTCCCTAACCAAACATATAATCCAGTCCCCCATGTTTTGCCCCATGGGACATGGCACTAGGGGCCATTTGACACATGGCAAGTCTTTTTAAAAAGAATTCCAAGGTTGTGCTATTAGATGTAGGGAAGTCTTCTAAAAAAAACCGTGGTGGAAGGAACACGCTTGTAGTTGGGGTAGTGTACGCGCAGACGTTGGATGTAAGTCATCCATGTGCATGGAATCAACCTAGAGAGTCAAAGGGCAAAAGGGTAGAGATAATTGCACCACTTGGGGCAATAGGGTGGACATAATTGCACCACTTGGATTACAGAGTCAAAGGGTAGACAGGTCACTGTAGCTTTGAAAATGGTGACAAGGAATTGCACAAATGGTGACAAGGAATTGCACAATCAAAGGATTTCATGGTTGTACCTTTGAAAATTGGGATCAACCACTGTTTCTTGCATTGTTCTTGGAGGCTTGCAGGGTTGTACCTTTGAAAATTGGGATCAACCATCGTTTCTTGCATTGTGCTGACATTCAATTAGCTGTTTTGGAAAATGGTTAAGCTACATTGATTAGGTCTTAGGGTTTGAAATTTGAATTTTTTTTGTTATGGAGGTTAAAATTGGATTAACTAAACAATCTAAATTTAATAGTTCCAAGGTGTTTTAGGATTTTCCAAAGAGTTTGGGCTAGTTTTAGACACCCTAAAAAATTATGTCCTTGTAATTTTGATTTATGAAACTATGTTATGTATTCAAATTTTTATTGGAATTTATGCATGGAAATTTGTTGGAAAATAGGCCGTTTTAGATAAATGTTATCATATGTCAGTAAACAAGTGAGACCTAATGGGTAGCCTAATCAGTCAGATTCTCCCAGACAAACTCAATCCTTTGTTATGAGGTTGTGGGTTCAATTTTGGTCGGTCCATCGGGGTGAGGCTTGCACTTATTGACAACTGATTGGTGGTTCCCCTAATGTTGGGTTGAACACCGAGGTTCTGTTTGTGCCATTAAACAAGTAGATAAACTCAACCATTTTTGTGGTATTTTTAAAGGTACATTTTCCACATAATTTGTGTGTCTTTCTCATATTGTCATAATTTAAGCCATTGGAAAAATAGGGAGAAGTACTAAGGGTAAAGTTTCATGGTCGAATTGTTTATCAATCAAGTGGAACTATGACTTAATGGAAAAATATATGCCATATTTTTGGAAGAATTGGAAAGGGAATGGCTTTATCCACTTATTAACTTCAAGAAAAAATTATGGCTAACAAAGTTAAAAAGAAAAAGAGAAAAACTTAAAAACCGAGGATTCTTTTCTAAAAGGAAAGAAATAAATGAACATTAGTAATGTAATTGTAATCTTGTAAGTGTAATATGCCTTTGTACTTGTTTTTATTTGCATCATGCTTTAAGCACCACATAATGTGATTTTTATTCTATAATGGAATATAAATTATGATTCTTTTCTTTGAAAAATCATAACTCTGCAAATTGCAAAATTAAATATTTTGTGAATTATTTGTAGAAAAGTTGAATATTCTCATTAGATTTTTGTGGGGAATTAACTAACCAGGTATAAATTTAAATTCAATATTAATATTTATAAGTATTAAAATTAGTTATGTCAATTAGGTGTAGCTTGAGTAGTTGATAAGAAACTTATTACCATCCCACCCCTATAGGTTCAAATCCTACTTTGTGACATGTTTACTCTTAAGAGCGAACATGTTTCAAATTTGTCACTAAACACATTTAGACTAGAAATTGCAATAAGTTATTCTCCTAAAACTTCTCTCAAACACTTAACCACTTAAATATATTATTTTTAAATTTGAATTAATTAAAATATGATTTAATTAATTATTCTTTATATATTTATTTTACAATTTAATTTAATTTTTAGTAATAATTATTATCTATGTAATATGAAGTTATGTCACTATAATTACATATCTTTATACTAAAATTTCATTCCATATTAATAATATACTTTGTATTTTGTACATGTGTGAGAGTCACTTTAAAATACATCTAAACATAATGAGCTACTTTAACATGTACACTATGCATATCAAATTAAAATGTGTAGTAAAGAATACAAGAGCCAAAAAGATTTGATAAACTAGTTCATTGTATTAGGGCCATAACAAATAGATTCAAAAGTTTGGTGCATATTTGTCGATGGAAGGTGTATATAGCAATGAGTTTTGTGTTGATCTACAAACAGTTGGCTTTGATCTTTGGATTTTAATTAATTTTTGTTATTTTATGATTTTATGTGCGTTTGTTATCTAAAGTTTTTAAACATCATCAACTTTACCGTTTTATTGCATGACCAACAACACAATTCTCAATCTCCACGATGTGTATTCAACTAATATAAATTCGCATCTGACATGTATTAACTACCTATGCCACATGAATTAACCATGGTTTGCATCGCCTTCTCATCATCATTGTTTGCATTGCCTTCTCATCAACTACTTATCTATAACTTTTCAACCATGGCTTACTCCCGAGATAAATGCACACCAAAGAACCTTCCCTCTCTTCTTACATAGACGTTGCTCTACTTCGTTCTATTGTCCCGATAGTTAGTAAGGAAGGTCTTTGAGCGAGCGAATGAAGATGTTTTCAGGCAGCAAATCACATGCCAATGCATTATTCATCAACATTTCCATACGTGCAAGTATATTCCAAACATCTACCCCTTCAAACTTTCATATATATATATGTGTGTGTGTGTGTGTGTGTGTGTGTGTGTGTGTGTGTGTGTGTGTGTAATCAACAAAGCTACTGTTATAGACCTTCATTCCATTGTTGAAGTATAGACCAGGGGAAATCATAGAACAAACATAGTCCATCCTTGAATATTTATCTTCATCAAAGTCACAACCAAGAGAGGGATGCATGCACACACACGAACTATTAACACAAATAACGCATATTCATGCATATGCTTCTTTCCTTTTCTTTTGATGCCAATGATGCCTATAAATTGGGTGTTGCACCAAGTCAATAAATAAGATCAACTGACTTTGGTACTGCTTCATACTCCTCCTCCCCTTCTAGTGCTTCTACCCCTAACACTGATGGTGGAGAAACCCTTGAAAGGTATAAATAGGGAGGCTCCCTCCCTCATTTATGTACACAATCACTCACTTAAATTCGCATGAGGAGAGAGAGAAGAATAAGGAGGAGAGAGAGAGAGTTGAAAAAGGATTATTATATTTAGTTTTTTCCATCTTGTGATACTGTCTTAGTGACAAAACTATTATGATGAGTTTTATGAGGTTTTCTCGTTTATGGTTTCTCTAAGGGAAATATTTGTGTCTTGTGTATCTTCTCTATCTTTTGCATCTTGTTGTTGTTATTCTTTTAGATAAATATCCTAATATATTGAATACTATTAGAAATATTAACCATAATATGATATCGTGGCTCTATACCAAGGAGAAAGACCCCCAACACTGTCAATATTAAAAAAAAATAGGACATGACAACTTATATCTATGTAGAAAATACATGCTTGATTCCACACAACTTTATGAAGAAAAGGAGGTCGAGCCTCAACTCACAGCTCCAACAATTCACTATTAGTCAACACCAATGATGTGGAAGTCACAACTTTTGAGGTCCTATAAATATTCTCAGCTCATGCATTTCTTGAAGGAGGCTTTTGTATGTGGTATCATAGTTTTAGGATATTGAGTGGATACCACATAGATACAAGAAGTCTTAGTTTATTAAGGTAATATATGGTGGACTCAATTCTCTTTCACACATCTACAAAAAAATGCAACATGAAAAAAAGTGCAGTTGCAGTATGAATACTACATTTTGATCAACACAACGAACACAAACGATCAATAATAAATGGTAACTGAGTCACAGTTGCCACAAATTCACACAATAAATTTACTCATAAATGAACATAGAGATAGCCTTGACATTTAGAAAAGGAAATATATAATATTCGTTCCTCCCTAAAAGAATTAATTTTTTTGAAAATAGATATAGGTGCAACATCTATGGTCAGTGTAGCACAAGCGTCAATGGAAATTATCACAACATAAAAAATATATACATAGTTTCATACCAACTACACATACACAACTTTCCTTGGACCATGTTTCCACCTCCACATGTAGAGATATCAAACCATAGCATCTTCAATCTATTGAGTAGAACACTTCATTTTCATGTTAGTTCACAAAGGTAGCACACAACCAATATGTGCCTTTTTCATAGTACACACCCACAATTTTTTCAATTCGTCAGGGATGTAAGAAAGGAGTAGCTCATGACCCTCCAAGATATAACATAGAACATAGCTCCAAAAAAAGTAGGTGGAAGAGACTAAACACTACACAAATGCAAAATGAGAGCACTCTGGAGAAATTAGGGTTTTTGGTATAGAGACAAAAATGAATGTTAGGCATAATGATTCATTCCAAGCTAAAAGATGAGGGAGTAACGAGTGATGGATTTGTATCTCTACCAAGGAATCAAGAGAGGAGAATTCACATGGTAAAAAAATAGTCTTCAATACCGTGGAGGAACACAGGTCTAAATCCAACTAGGAAGAAAGTTACAATGCAGAAAATAATGGCAGGTAGACTGGAAATTGGTGGGCACGTACATAATAATTTTGTAGAGGGAAGAAAAAATAGAATGGAAATCACAATTCCAAGACTGAGATGCAAAAACCAGTTATCGAAGGAATCTCTATACCAATGAAAAGTGGATAGCTCCTGAATTGCTCTATTACTTTGCAAAGGCAATTAATTATACAACTCATTTGTTTGTTGAGCTTCATCTACCGTCCTTCCTTTTTGGCTTCCTATGTGAGTATTCATATTCTTAATTTATTTACATAATGTGTGGAACCATAATCCTAAGGATTAGGTTTCCAAAATATACAAAGGACAAAAATGAGCATAATGCACCCCAAATTTCGCATCCCTTAGTGTCATTGAACTCCTTGTTTCATTTTATAGTAAGTCTTGTCTAAATATTTGGTTACCCCAAGTCGACCCTAGTTGGAATAAATTGTAGCCTAGGGTAGGACTTGAGTTTGTTGCCAATTGAATTCAAACTCTACAACAATCATTCAATTTTTTTATGTGATGCCATATAGAATAAAATATAATACTTATCAATTTCTTCAAACTTCTAATGTACTCTATCTCTAAAATATTCTATATGTTCCTCTAATTCTCTACTTTCTTCTATGAGATCACACAGACACACATACACACACACACACACACACACACACACATATTCGCTCTTGCTCACTTGGGGGTGTTAAGAGAAAATAGGAGAGTTGAAGATTTATGTATGTAGTCCTTTTTTAACAAGAAATAAAAGTTGTTGATCCTTTCCCCATGGTTTTTCCTAATACATTGTTGGGTTTTCACATAATATTTATGGTGTTCTACTTTTTATTTTTCCATTTAATTATTTATTTTGGTATCGTTATCATAAGATCTGTTTAATTTATTGTTGACTATTCTTTATTTCCTAACAGTTGGTATCAAAGCGAAACTTTGTTGGAGATTTGGTGCATGTAGTAGGGTCCACTTAGAGGTGACTGCAATGGAGTCCATGATGAACATTGAAAATATTACCAGGGAAAACTTCACCATATGGAGGTAAAAAATGGAAGATATACTACACCTAAAATATCTATATTACTGATTTAGGGAAAATCAAAGAAATCCTCATCGATGACCAATGGATACTAGGAGAAGTTAGACTGAAAGACAATCTCCATTGTCCAACATTTTTTTGGAGGACATAATATCCTTCCATGTTTTTCAAGAAAAGATAACCAAGTCATCATGGAAAAAACTTCATGATTTATATGAACAAGACACAAAAAACAACAAACGATTTATGATAAAGAGGTTGTTTAATCTGAAAATGAATGAAAGGAGCCAAATGGTTGAACATTTTAATGAGTTTCACATCGTGTTAAACTATCTCACTTCATTGAGATTGTATTTGATGATGAGATCCAATCCCTCCTACTCATGAGATCAATGCTATATAGTTTGCATAACTTAGTTGTCACCATAACTAGTGCGGCACCAAAACGTAAATTGTGTTTTGAAGGTGTTTCTAATAGTTTATTAAATGAAGAGATGCGTAAGAAATATAAAGGAGAGGAAATGTCAAGTATGGAGGCATTAACCCTCGGTGACCATGGAAGGAAACCAAATAGAATGAAAGGAAATCGATCTCTAATTGTAGGTCAAAGTATAGAAGTGGAATATTGACCTACTATCATTGTGGAAAACCTTTCTATGCCAAAAGAGAATGTAATATATTAAAAATGGAGAAAAAGGAGTAAAATGCAAAAAAAATAACAACAGTAATGAAGAAACTACTGTTATTGCATGAGATGGTGAGGTATCAATTACTATTTCTTGTGAGGATGCATGCCTTTATAATTCTAGTAATGAAAATGATTGGGTTTTAGAATATGGAGCCTCCTACCATGCTATTCCAAACAGAGAAAAAAGTATTTCTTATAAAAATGGTAATATGGGTAAGTTTCAATGGGTAACAATAGTCTTTGTAGTATTGAAGGAGTGGGGGATGTTCTAATGAAGATAGAATATGGTTGTATTTTATTGCTTAAATAGGTCAAGCATGTACCAAAGATTAGAATGAATTTGGTTGTAGTTGGGAAGCTAGATGATGAAGGATTTGATATAGTCATTGGAAAGGGAGCCTAGTGAATTGTAAAGGGTTCTTTGGTTGTTACAAAGGGGCAAAAAATAGGCACTCTCTACACATTAAAATAAAAAAAGTTGAAATTAGATATTGTTGTTGTTGTAAAGGAGGAGTCAATTGCATATTTATGGAACAAAATACTTGGGCATATTACTAAAAGAGGGATGAAAATACTTTTTGAGAAAAAAAAATTATGGGATAAAAGATACAAAATTTAAAATTTGAAAACATTGTATTATGGATAGATAGAAAAGGGTATCATTTATAAGGAAAATTTCTAAAAGGAATATAAAAATATTAGATTTGCTACCGTTATGATATTTATGGCCTAACTAATGTAAAATCGTTAGAAGGGATTGCTTATTTTGTTTATTTTATTGAAGATGCATAAAAAAGTTGTGGGATTTCCCTATTAAGAGCAAGGATCAAGTTTTAGAATTTTTTTTATAAATTTCATATAGTTGTTGAAAGGGAAACTAACAAATTATTGAGATGTATTAGAACATATAATGGTGGGGATTATTTCTCCAAGGATTTCAAAGAATATTGTAGTAAACATGGCATAAAGCATGAAAAATAGTTCCTTGCACCTTGCAACAAATTGAACAGTTGAGAGAAGGAAGCAAATTGTAATGGAGAAGGTGAGAAGCATGCTTTCAAATTTTGGTTTTCCTAAATCATTTTTGGAAGAGGTTGTTCGTACAAATTTCTACTTAATAAATCACTCTCCCAAAACTTCATTGGATAGTGGTATTCCTAAAAAGGTATGGACTGGTAAGGATTTATGTTAAACTCATTTGAAAATTTTTGGTTATGAAGCATAAGTCCATATTCCTAAAGAAAAAATGTCCAAGTTGGATTAAAAGTCACTAAAATGCATTTTCTTAGGATATGTTGATATTGAGTTAGGTTATCAATTGTAGGTCCTCTAAAAATGAGAGTTATTAGAAGTGGAGATTGTTAAATTTGTCAGCCATTGATCTACAGGAAAATATGAAAGCTGTAGGAAGGAAATTATACAGTGGAATAATCAAAGTGAATGCATACTGACCATGAAATTCATGCCACAAATTTTAGATAAATCATACAAGAATTGCTCAGATAATCACAACATTAATCTCCTTTCATTAATCAGTAATACAATGGTGTTACAATAAATAGAATTCGAATAATGTGGATAGGATTCGAATCTACCAACTAAACCTAACTGATATTCTAACTAAACATGTCTAAATCATAGTTGGATCTCACTAGTCTTACTCTATATGTCTAAATCAGTCTAGAATCAATTAACTGATGAGGTAGGTGAAAAAAAGGCGTCACTTTCCCTGCATGCATGAAAAAATGGTGCTAGGCTAACTGATAGAGATCTAACTGAATGTAGCTAGAGGATAACTTAGCATAACTGCTTACCTACCAAAACCAACTAAAGGATGTTGCTGGTGGCACTCAAAGTGGGTTCCTATAATGTAGGGATTGGTCCTAGAGGCACATAAAATGATGCATGCACATGCAATAAGTGGCATATAACCTCTAGGCGTGTCCCCCATACTCTTATACAATGATAATAACTTACTAAGTTAGGAAATATGACCAAATAGACTATATTGGACAAAGGAGGATTAATTAATCCTAACAGGGATGCTATTTTTTAATGAAGATAAATTATTTAAAATTACTGACAAAGGTGTGGAGGTGCATAAATTTGTTGAAATTCCAATACAACTACCATTACAAGAAGAATACACTTTTGGAAATAGTGAGTAGCCATTGCCGCAAAATGAAAATGAGGAACAAAAGTAAGAAGAAATTGAATAACAACAAAAATCAACATCCATTAGGATAAATACCACCACAAAATTTATCAATTCATAGGTCTACCGGGCCACATAGTCCTTCGTAAAGGTATCATCCCTCACATTATATTTTACTGATTCCTGAAAGTGAACCTACTTGTTTTCAAGAAGCATGTGAAGGAGAAAATAATATCAAATGGAAAAAGGAATTGAAAAAAGAGCTAAAATCCATACATGATAATATGGCATGGGATTTGGTTGAATGACCAAAAGGGAGAAAGGTTTTAAAGAATAAATTGTGGGTGTACATAATACAACACGAAGACATGGAAAATCAACAAAAGTTTAAATAAAGACTAGTGGTAAAAGGATTTGAGCAAGAACAAGGTATTGATTTTACAAACATTTCCTCCCTAGTTGTCAAAATGTCATCAATAAGAGTGTTACTTGGTCTTGTAGTTGTTCTAGATTTAGAATTGGATGAATTAGATGTCAATACAAGCTTCCTACATGGATATTTGGAAAAAGATATACTTATAAAGTAGGCAGAGGGATTTATTAAGAAAGGTATACAGTTTGGCTTGTAGGTTGAAGAAGAGTTAATATGGGTTGAAACAAGCCCCTCGTTAATGGTATACCAAATTTGACTCTTATATTCTTAATTATGCATTTAAAAGGACAAATGTAGATCAGTCTATATATTTTTAAAGATATAAAAATGGAAATTTTATTGTTTTATTATTATATGCTGATGACATGTTGATTGTCAGAAAATATAAGTTTATGATAAGCAGGCTAAAAGAAGAATTAAAAAACACCTTGTTGATGTATTTGTAACTTCAGAATGTATTCACTTATGTATTTCATATACTATATTTGATTGGTCCCCAATGTTCCTATCGGGAGAATCAATAATGTAAATAAGTCATGTAAAGTCATAGAGGTTAACCCTCAATGTTGATCAGGGGTTAAAGTCCCCGCAATTGTGGGGCACTAGGGTTATTAGACTCTCCTAGAGAAGTCGGCCCTGGTAAGTTATTGTCAAGTCAGAAACTAGTATAAATAGAGAGTGAGCCTCTCTATTTATCACACAGTCACTCACACTCAGTTGTAGCACAAGTGTGAGAGAAAAAGGAGCTGGGATAAGAGAGAGAACAATTGGCATAGATCATCTTACTATCTTTGGGTTTTACTGTTGCCATTGGTCCTTATTCTATCTTTGAGGAAGTTTCAGGGTTTTCTCCTTTATGGTTTCCTCGAGGAAAATATTTGTGTCTATTGTCTCTTGTGATTGATTGTTGCGCATGTTATTCTCTCAGATAGGATCCTAAGATAATACTGTCTAATTGATAAAATCTAACATGGTATCACAGATAACCTAAGAAGAAGACACTGTGTAGCTATGGAAGCTAGGTATTCTTACTTTTTCGGTCTCTCTCCACAATCCATCAGCAAAAGGAGGCTAGGATGAACCTCCATTGAAGGGCGCATCTTTCTATTGAAGTAGAATTTGATTCTAAGCATTTTCAGCTTTTGATCTACCACTACATCGAGAAATTAGGGCTTTTCAGTGAAGAGGAATTTTTGAGTGAGCCCAGGCTAGGATTTCTCTCCTCCTCAAAATTAAAGTTAGAGACAAAAAATCAAGGTTTTTGGTTGGTTAGAACTATAGGAAAGTAAAACCCTAATTTTCCCTGGAACCAAAAAACTACAGAAGATCAACTCCAGATCCAGTTTTTAGCTTTTCAAATTGGTAAGATATAAATCTTTTGTATTTCCATTTGAGGTTCTCAGTTAAGATGTCTCATCACACCAAGCTTGATGAAAAGATTGAGGGAGATGATAACTTCCAATCCTGGAAGTATAGGATCTCCTTGGTGTTATAGCGGATTTCACCACACTAGGTGAATCACACATTGTATGGCCTTCCCTTGTCCCGCTGCAGACTCATTAGCCCCTATGGACCATTTGTTGTCTTTTGATGTATCATTGACCATCCCTAAAAACATTAGAAAAATGATATACGCGGCCTTTTCCCCGATAACCGCGTACATACACGGATATTCCCTCGATAGTCGCGTACATCGGGATGTGTGCATAATCCAAAATCCTTTGGAGCGTTCCTTGACTTGGATCCGACTCATATGACTCCTGGCCTTCCATATGCCTTGAGATAGCACAGATTCGACCTTTTAGTATCCATTTGAAAAGCTATATAAGGAACCCATTGAGACATTGAAAGCATAAGAGAGAATTGAGAGTAGCGAAACTATAGTCCATTGTTGCCAGAATTATACTTGAGTCTGCATGCC
>LPNX010101991.1:320880-332390 GCA_001517045.1 Pseudotsuga menziesii | reverse complement strand
GTGTATGTCTACGGCCATCTTCCAACAATGTTGCCGAATATAGTGCCGTTATCGAGCTTCTGCGGGATGCCATTTCGCATGGTGTTCTCTCTCTTGAGGTACATCTTGATTCAGAGTTAGTAGTGTCATAGCTAAATGGTTTGTACCATGTTAGAGATCTGACGTTATTGAGGAGATTCTTACGTGTGAGATTGCTAGAACGACAATTTGAGAACATAACATATATACACATTCCAAGAAATTTTAATAAAATTGTTGACTCATATGCTAACTATGTGTTAGATTGGCATTTGTTTCATTCATTATAAATTAATCATAAACACAATTTTTACACATGTAAATAAATAAACCGATCACCATAAATTTTTTTTATATACATCAAAAATGTGGTAATACATAGTGTCATAATACAAAATTGGGGCTTTGAAAGCCACCATCATATACACGGTAGTACAAAATAGATCCACTCCCAGGTGTCTAGTCCTGTGGAGGTGGATGAGGGTTGTGATCATGATATGTCACCACGGCTCTAGCTAGCCGCCGGAATAAACGCACCCATGCGCGTGGTACACCAACCACCTGTCTCTGCATAGCCTCAGGCAAGTCATCGACTTGCGCCATGGGAATCCTGTGAGTCAGTCGCACAAAGTTGGTATGGATGCTTTGGAGCGTTTTCTCCGCATCCACATCGGTGATATCGTCTCCTCTTCCCCTTCGTCTATGACGTGGGAAGCCCTCTGGTCGCCGTGGTCCCACATCTGCACATGAATGGTAGATGTCACTATGTATTGTCACCCACAAACATGTCTTTTTGATTCCATTAATCAAGAAAGCACAAAAAAATTAAATACTTCAAAATTTTTAAAAAGAGTAAGGGTTGAGATTCGTTACCTATGTCTCCATATGCTGATCCTGGTGGTAATGGCATGTCCGGGTCTCCCTGGAAGTCTATCCCTGCATAAGGGTAGTCCTCTATGGCGATAATCTGTCGTCGCCACCATGGAAAAAAGTCTGCTGGATAAGGGTTGGCCACCCTACCACCCCCCAGTCTGCACATCGAGTTTGCCCAACGTCGTTGGGCCGGATCTCGAACCCTGTGGAGAGGAACATCCACTTTAGGGCTCAATCCTGGAACACGCTCAAAGAAAAACGTGCTCAAGATACTGCTGAACCCGAAGTTCCGTATCCTACCTGCCTTGCACTCACTGAGCTGATGTTTCATGTTGCTCAATAGGGAAGTGCTCCAGTCATAGATGGTCGGTGTCATGCACTCCACCGCATAGAACATCAGTGGCCGAGAGGCATGATAGAGTGATTCTAAGCCTGCTATCCTACCCAGCGTCAGTAGTATGGCCTTTAGGCCCAGTACCTATATAGCGTTGGTGGGAACTTGGCTCCCCACCTTCTCCATCTCTAGGTAGCAGTACACAGCTATGTACTCGTTGATAGTCAGCCCATGACCTGGCCCTCTGCAGGCACGAAGGTTCACCATCTCACCTCGCTGTGATAGACCTGTGATAAAGTAGATATCCTCCACCTCAATGGTGAGGGACATGCCGTCTAGCCGGAAGGACTCTAAGTCCGGATCCCAATAGTCTACAAGCATCTGTAGTAGTCCTGGTTTGGCCCTCAAGCCTCCTAGGAACCAAAACTTGTAGAGTACGCATCTTCTTAGAGCTTCTTGAGCCATTCTTTCAGCCCTTACTGCTTCCTCTACATCACCATGCTCGCGTTCTTGCCACTCTAGCACCATCCTGCATGAGAAGTTGACCAAAATGTCCATTAGATTCTTAAAAATCCTTATGCGTGGCGTCATACGTGGCCGTTTTCAAAACAGCCGCGTATGTACGCTGTTTCTGGTCCCTTTTCCGCGTATAGCCAGCCCTATACGCGGAAAAAACCTCTATACCCTCGTGGGCCGTAGCGCTCATGTAAGTTTGGCCTTTAAAAATTCATTTGACCATGAAAATTTATAAAATTTGTATTGAAATGCAAGCAGAGAACATGAGTAAATACCTGGAAGAATCGGTTGTGAATTCCGCCGGCTGGATCTCCTGGAATTTGCAGTTGAATATCAGAGCTCCAATGGGTAAAAGTTTCAAATGATTTATATTTTTTACTATTTATAGAAAAATTTTCAAATATTTGAAAATTTTTACCCCCTTTCCTATAGTTTTGACCATTTCTAACCTTTTTGGACCGTTTCTGACCTAATCTGTGATGTAGAAGACCGTTTTCAGCGATGTTTCAGCCTTTGGATTGACTCGTTCGTACTGATCTCAGGTATAACGTCTATACTGGCATATAGGTTAGGTTCACCATCGCTTGCATTTTGCATGACCTTATGACCATGTCACTATATCCTTAGGTACGAACCCACTCTATTATGTCACGGAACCTTCTTGCTGCTATAGAAGTGGCATGATATGAGTGGTAGAGCCTCACCTTACATGGGTACCCTAGTTAGCGCCTTATTTGCATTTGGTGCCCATGCCGATGTTTCCCCTTTAGGGTGTGGGAGTCCGTTGTATAGTATTGCCATGACATTTAGCAAGAGCCTCATACTCCTCTTGATCTTATGCTGGCCAGTTTCCCCCCGGACTCCCCTTATATCGAGTTGTGAATGCATTATCATGAGCTTTGCCTGTCTTATTGAGCTTTATGCCGCCTCCCCTGACATTGCGTTTCAGCCATATAGCCCGAGCTTGTCTCATGTCTAGCCATGCAGAGCCTTTTATTTATATCCTTCGCAGCTTGATTCCCTTTTTACCGGGAGGGGATTTTCCCCCGAGTGTCGATATCCTACACATGTATCCTTGCATTGAGCATAGGTATGTTCCACTGCTTGGAACTAGTTTGTTTGCCCTAAATGACACTCGTCTCCTCCTAGTTTGTAACTATAAAGCTAGTTTATTCTTTTTTCAAGCTTTTAAAATAACTGAAAAAGACCAAAAAAATCAAAAAACCAAAAAGCCGGACAAGAAAAGATATTATCTTTGGCAGCTGTCGAGTCGTGTCGCCTTCAAACAGAGCACTGTATATCACATCCATTGGTTGGGTTATAGTTTGACTTAGGAGGTGTACTCGTTATCTGAGTTTTATGTCCAACGACTGGTTAAGCTTCCAGTCCCTATGGAGTCTCTATTGATGCCTCATGCGTCATAGAGATGTCCTAGTTTGTATATCGAGTCTATGCTGCCTTCATTCAGTCACCATACGCCGTTATGCTCTTGTTCGAAGGAAGTTGAAACCTGAGTCGGCCATTCCTCAGTTATCTTGACTTTGCATGTCGGCCATTCCCGGTACAGTTACTGGTTCATGCACCTTATGATCGAGTTATTCCATATTATACAGCCTTGCTGAGTACCTCATGTTGGATGATGGGGGATGCCCTAATGCCCTCCTTCCAGCGGATTTCATCCCATCGACTTCAAATCATTTATTCTGGGATTGGAGTCTAGAGTCATTTTGAGTGCCTTGAGACTTGCAGTCATCAGTGGCAGGTTCTCTCACCATCGACAGTTTTGGGAATACATCAATGTCCCCTGATCGATGGATTCTCGCAAGTGTTCGACCTCAACACATTTATTCACACTTGTTAGTTTGCACTCTAGTACCTTGATTCCCATTTTCATTATTGGTGGGTGATCTCGCGTCTGTTAACGGTATACATCAATGACTGGTAATCAGACGATGGACTACTATGTTCGACCTCGACACCTCTATTCGCATAGTAGGACATGTACTCGTAGCGGTTTGTGTAGAAGACCTTCCAGATTGGTGGCAGCCACTATATGCTACCTCCTTGATTGTGCCAGTGTTCATGAGATTTCAGCTCTCGTGACTTGTTCCAGTATATGTCAGACATTTCCAGCCACTATGGAGATCTTGATCTGTTATATATCTTCAGTCTTTGTGGAGATCATTGTACTGTGTATATCTTCATCATGGAGATTCTGATCTATGTATATTGTACGTGGCGATGACCACATATGTTCTATCATGTTTCATGCCTATTCATGGCCATTGTACTCTTATGTATCCGGGACTGCTATATGTATTCACAGTTATATGCAAAGTTGTATTATGGTATTATGCTGATTGGGTGGCTGGTCTTCCATTTGGGTACCTTCATCACTTCATTTCTGGGATGGAATTATAATGTATTTCGGCCATCGTATAACCCCTCTGATCTCATACATTAGGGGGCATATGTTATAGCAGATTTCACCATACTAGGTGAATCACACATTGTATGGCCTTCCCCTGTCCCGCTGCAGACTCATTAGCCCCTATGGACCATTTGTTGTCTTTTGATGTATCATTGACCATCCCTAAAAACATTAGAAAAATGATATACGCGGCCTTTTCCCCGATAACCGCGTACATACACGGATATTCCCTCGATAGTCGCGTACATCGGGATGTGTGCATAATCCAAAATCCTTTGGAGCGTTCCTTGACTTGGATCCGACTCATATGACTCCTGGCCTTCCATATGCCTTGAGATAGCACAGATTCGACCTTTTAGTATCCATTTGAAAAGCTATATAAGGAACCCATTGAGACATTGAAAGCATAAGAGAGAATTGAGAGTAGCGAAACTATAGTCCATTGTTGCCAGAATTATACTTGAGTCTGCATCCCTTTGTCCCTTTTGGAGCACTGTTGTGTTCTTTCCAAGCTTTCCCTTTGCTTGTAAGCTTGCTATCGAAGTGATGGAGGATTGAGGTGGTGGAGGCCCAAGTGGGGGATTCAGTTTCTCCGGTTTGCAGACGTGCCATCAGAGGTTGTCACTTCTAATCTCTAATTCATATTAATAGAAATATCTTTTCCTGTCCAGTAATGTGTATTTGAATGAATGTTGCATCCATTAGAATATGTCAAATGCTTATACATTATTGATTATATATGCTAGAATAGATCTAACACCATGAAATATAGTATGCTTGTATTGTTTACTTGTTGTTGAGGACGTGCTATAACAATTCAAGCTGAAGATTGGAAAGCTCAACGGGGATCTACTTCAACCGTCTGGAATAAGGTACGAGGTTTGATCCTTTAGTGTTAGATGTTTTTATTTCTATTGCATATTGGGAAAGATTGATTTCTGGAGTCTAGCTGTCTGTTGTGGTACCCCAAGCCATAGGAATTTCTCTCAGTAACAGAATTGGCGACTCTGCTGGGGAGTTCCTAGTAATTTTCCTTTGGGGGTTGATATTTTGGCATTCAATGTATTTGAATTGCTCTCTCTCTCTTTTTTCTATGTCGGGTATGGGGGCATGTATGCCTGGTAGAGCCTGATTGGTGTGAATTTAGTCTCAGCCTGTCTGTTTGCCTGGAATTTTTGCATCTTTTTCTTCCTGTACGCGGTTTTGTTACTTACAGTCGCGTATACATGCGATTTCCCCTGGGATTTCCACGTATACACGCAGGTTCACTACGCATAGTCGCGTATACCCTAGTTTTTACCTTTTTATGGAAGATAGTGGATTGCTGGGTGAATGCTGTTAGTTGCTGAGTTGGACTCTTACATCAATGAAGAGGTTTGAGTTCCAGAGGGAGATGAGGCTAAGGACTTACACAAGAAAAAATTGATCATGGGAAAAAGGATTATTGCTGATTCAATAAAGGATCACCTCATACCACAGGTGTCCTCCCTAAAGACACCTAAAGAGATGTTTGAAGCCTTGACCAAGTTGTTTGAAGGAAAGAACATAAATCAAAAGATGACTTTGAGGAACCAATTGAAGAATGTGAAGATCCAGAATGTGGAGACCATACAATGATACTTCACAAGGGTCTCCCAGATCAAAGAACAACTTGAAGCTATGGATGAAGAAGTGGAGAATGCAAAGATTGTGATGACTACCTTGAATGGTCTCCCTAGGTCATGGTACTCCTTCATTCAAGAAATCTGTGCTAGAAGAAAGCTAGTCACCTTCAGTAGACCGTGGGATGAATTCTAACAAGAAGTATCTCGAATAGTAGCCTGAGAAGAAAAGATGGGAAGTGAAGATCAAGCTCTCACAGTACACTCCAAGAAAAGAATAAGGGACTATAAGCACCCCAAAGGTAAGCATTCTCACCAGAAAGGTAACTCAAGAAAACCTAACAGAGATTTATCTGAACTCAGATGTTTTACTTGTGATGAGAGAGGACACTATGCTAGAGATTGTCCTAGAAACAAAAATGGCTCTCAGAAGAAGAAGGGAAACAAGAGAGCACATCATGCTCATGCTTCAGAGGATGATGAACCTTCCACAAAGAGAATCAAACAAGAAAGTGATGATTCTTCAAGTGATGAAGAATATGTTTTGATTTCCGCTCTCATGGGAACTATCAAACATGGAAGAAATGATTGGATTATAGATAGTGGGGATTCCAAACATATGATGGGATTCAAATAATCCTTTACGAAACTATCTGAACATGAGTCACCTCACAAGGTGAAACTTGGGGATGAATACCAGTATCCAATAAAAGTTATTGGTTAATCCTCCTATAATTTAGAATCTGGAAAGTCTATGACGATGAAGGATGTATTGTTTGTACCAGGACTAAAGAAGAATCTCCTCTCCATATCTTCATTGGATTAAAAAGGCATAAGGGTTGCATTTGTAGATGGCCAAGTTCTTATGTGGCCAAAGGGAAAGACTATAGATGATGCAGTAGGGATTGGGGAACAAGAAGGAGGATTATACAAACTGAAGGGACAACCAGAACAAGCCTTGGTCCATGACTCAGTAGAGCCAAATGAACTTTGGCATAGAAGGCTTGCACATGTGCACTATAGGGAACTACCACTTGCAAGCAAAGCCTTTGAGGGTCTTCCAGAAATACAAACAAAACATGATGGTGTCTACAAAGGATGTGCAAAAGGAAAGAACACAAAGAAGACATTTCCAAGTAGCGAGAGCAAGGAAAAAGGAATCTTGGAAATCATTCACTCCGTTGTATGCGGGCCAATGTCATCCAGTTCATTAAGTGGGTATGTATACTATGTTTCTTTCATTGATAATTTTTCTAGGAAGACATGGATATACTTCTTGAAGAACAAAGATGAAGTATTTATCAAGTTCAAGGAATTCAAAGCCTTGATCAAGAACCACATAGAAAATAAGATCAAAACCTTTTGACCAGACAATGGCGGAGAATTCACATCAAATGAATTCAAAGAGTTATGTAGAGATTCAGGGATTAAGAGGGAGTTGACCACTCCATATACTCCACAACAAAATGGGGTTGCAGAAAGGAAGAATAGAATGATCATGGAATCTACAAGGGAAATGCTTCATGATCAATATCTTCCCATGCATTTATGGGAAGAAGCTTCCAGGACAATGGTGTATGTATAGAACCGTACTCCACACAGAGTACTCGAGAACAAGACACCTGAAGAAGTATTTTCTGGCAAGAAACTAGAGGTCAGGCATCTCAAAATATTTGGCTATCCAGTGTACAAACACATTCCAAAAGAAAAGAGGACAAAGTTAGATCCTTCTGGAAAGAAGGGTATATTTGTGGGATATAGTGAAAGCTCAAAAGATTATAGAATATACTTCCCATGATTCAAGAAGATTGACATTAGCAGAGACGTAACATTCAATGAAGACTCAGCTTACAACAAATCCAAAAAGAGACCAGTTGAAGACTTTGAAGAAACATAAGTACCCAGAATTCAAGATACAACTATGAACGATGCAAATCAAGATGAAGATCGAGAAATAGAAGAACCCTAGGAACCTGTAGATCCACCCCAAGAGAATAATCCTCACAAGAGGAAACCTACATGGGTAAGAGAGGCTATCCAAGGTGCAGAAAGAATGGGGCTCCAGAAGAAATGCACAGAGAGAGGAAAAGAACTAGGTCCTGCTCTGGTTATGTAGCCCTATTATGTGACATCATTGATAAAGAACCTTCCAACTATGAAGAAGCGACAAAGAAGAAAGAATGGAAGAATGCTATGATCAAGGAGTACCAATTGGTCATGAAGAATGATGTCTGGGATGTTGTCCCTAGACCAGAGGGGAAGTTTGTTGTGACTTTCAAGTGGATCTACAAGATCAAGCATGTTGCAGATGGTAGCATAGAGAAATATAAAGCAAGATTTGTGACTCTTGGCTTCTCCCAAAAAGAAGGAATAGATTATAAAGAAACTTTTGCACCTGTAGCTAGATACACTTCCATCAGATCAGTACTTTCTCTAGATGTAGTAATGAAATGGAAGATACACTAGATGGATATCTGTTAGAATATAATTCATCAGGATTATTGTAAATAAATAAATAAATAGGAATTTGAATAGTTGCATGGGAAGGTGAAAAGGCTGGTTCTCAACCGCCTCATTGTAATGTATAAATATATGCATTTGGCTATGTAATAGATTGAATCAGGAGTTATTACCAACAAGTGGTATCAGAGCAGGGCTATCTACCATAACTCCTGCCTGCCAGACCTTCGTTCTGCCATATCTATTTCAGGTTGCCTGGCTGCCTGCCCATCACCAGTCTGCCCCTGCGCACATTCATTATGTGCATTTATTTTCTGCTCATACGTTTGTGTATAATGATACCTAACCCTAACGCTGCATATCCTCCAGTCTCTAGTCTCTGCATGCATGCATGCATTATTGGTATAGAATGACTTGCTGAATATGAATGCGTCCTCCATCCAATTAGTGAAACCCTAAATTTAACCTAGCCTACTGCTGCGTTGAAGGAATTCTGGTTGTCTCGGCCACAGTCTCGAGTGCTGAGTCTCAGCAAGAATGTCTGGCCTACAATTCAAGTAATATTGCAGTGCTGCAGCCTCATCTCTTATCCGCCATGGCTGACTCGACTCCAACCTTCAGATATGGTATGACCGTGATTAGATCACATGATCAAATGATCTATATGCCACTTACTGTTTATTAGGGTTTCCTTCTCGCCCCCTTGTCTTAGAACCAAAGTATGGAGCTGCGTTAATATTGAAGAAGAGACTGCCTGCGTGAAGAGAAGCTGTGCGTTGAATGGTGAAGCTGCGTGAATGGTGAAAGCTATGCGCTGAGTGTTCAATGGACGTTCTGCCTAGTGAAGACTGGTGGAGACCGTTGGAGACTCAAGTTTTTTCTCCAGAGCCTGAGATCGTTGATTGAGCTCGCTGCGTGGAGTAGATTGAAGACTGGGACGCATTCTATTCTAGAATGTATTTCTCATGCAAGTTCTAAACCTAATTATTGTATGGCTTCTGTGCAAATGAGCCAATCCATTTTCTAAATATTTCTGCTACGAGTTTTTGGTGAAATCCAGAGCTGCGATTTCAATTCCACGATTTAGTGGCCATTACTCTCACATGTAAGTGCCAGTGGGGGTTCTGGTACGGTAAGAAAAGGACGGACGCTCTTAGAATTTGGACATGATTGCAGTGCATGGTTGCTCATTTGTATTAGAGATGGAAGTTAATAATAAACTGCATTTGCGGTTTGAACTTTAGTTGTAGAATATTTGCGAAAATTCTGTAAATACCTAAACCCTAGGTTGCATTCGTAAAGAATGGGTTTTTAAGGCACAATGAGTCAAAAATTAAATCTGTATATCTAAATTGAATGCCTGAACAGTTATCAGAATTTTTTAACATGCCCTACTGGATAAAACTGGCATGCATTTGTTGTTATGGACCTCGAATTTACCATGATATCGCTGATTGATATATAATGCTTGAAGCGTTGAAGGTTGTAAGAAGTGGCTGTAAGAAGTATTTTAATATTGATGATTGGTATATCAGATTGGTATATCATACGTATGCTGCGATTTGAGACTGTGTAATGGGTGCTGAGATTTGAGACATTCTTATGTGATTGATATCATACTGCATAAAACCTATCTTTTATGCTGGAGACTGCTGGCTGCGATTGATATCATATATTGAAGACTGCATAATACCTATCAGCATATCACATCTGCGACCAAGTTGAAGAGCTACCTGAGTGGAGCTGCGTGGAGCTGAATGTGAAGATTGTTGCTGCGATCCAGACAATTGCTGCTGATAATTGCTGCTGCTAATCACTTGATTTTGTAGGAGTATATAGTCTGGTGCTTGATTTTTTGTGCACTTATATCCTTTGCACACTAATATATTAGCTTCTAGTGCCTCCACATATTGTATAAAAAGGAATGCTGCTGTATATTTGAAGCTCGTGATTGATATATTCTGTATACTGAAGAAGCTTGTGTATGCTCACCTGAAGCTTGCATTGTATTCACCTTGGCAGAGACTGTAGACCTGCAAGGTTATTATTTTTTTCTATTTCTCTTTGTCATATCAAGTTTATTATTGTAAACTAACAGTTGTAAAGATGCACTCTTTGGCATCTAGTATTGGTGCTGCCCTAGCTGGAAAAGACCAATCCAAAGACCCTTCCAAGGGAGATTGCAGCAAGAGAGGATGAGGAAGAAGAAATTTCAGAGGCAGAGGGGGCAGAAGCAAAAGATCAGATTTGCAGTGCAAGCGTTGTGGAAAGACTAGGCACACATCAGATCAGTGTTGGGCTTCATGGGACTCCATCAAAGACAAGAATAACCAGAAGAAAGATGACCAAGATGCTAGTAAATCTTCTGATTCTTGTATTGTTGCACATTGTAATCTTGGAATTAATGAAATGTCTTCTCTTTCATCTTATAAAGATTGTTGGCTGCTTGATACTAGTGCAACATCACATATGACATTTAGAAAAGACTGTTTTGAAGAAGTGAATGAAACAATAGATGGCATAGTTTACTTTGCAGATAAGTCAAGTATTAAACCAAAGGGAATGGGCACCATTCGACTAAAGATGCCTGGATTCCCTGATTTCTTGTTGAAGAACGTTCTCTATCTTCCAGAGTTGTAGAGAAGCCTGCTGTCCTTGGTGGAGATTCGACAGCAAGGCCATTCCATCCACATGTTTGATGGAATCGTTGAAATAAGAAAGTCCTCTGACAACCAAGTCATCGTGACTGGATACGAAGATGGAAAGCTGCTGAAGCTCAAGGGGTTCATCTGTAAGATTTCAGAACTATGCCTACCTCTCTCAGCATGGAGAAGGTAATATGTCATCTAGCTCATTGTGGCATGCAAGATTTGGTCATCTAAATTATAACAGTCTTCGTTTGTTGAGAAAGAATGGTGTATTTGGCTTGCCCACCATTCCCAAAGAGAAGAACAAATGTGATGCATGTATTTTAGGGAAACATAGTAAGCTTCCATTCCATGAATCTAATTTCAGAGCAAGTAGGAAATTAGAACTAGTGCATTCTGATTTATGTGGCCCAATGCCAACTCCTTCAGTAAATGGGAATAAGTATTTTATGACATTTGTTGATGACTACTCACGAATGTGCTGGATTTACTGTTTAAAGACAAATTCAGAAGCATTTCAAACATTCAAAGACTTTCATGCATTGATTGAAAAACAAGCACAATAAAAAATTGGTACACTTCGTACTGATAATGGAAAATAATACACTTCAAATGCTTTCGAAAATTAT
>LPNX010101991.1:270570-318978 GCA_001517045.1 Pseudotsuga menziesii | reverse complement strand
CATGGGAAGGTGAAAAGGCTGGTTCTCAACCGCCTCATTGTAATGTATAAATATATGCATTTGGCTATGTAATAGATTGAATCGGGAGTTATTACCAACAATATCAATACTGCTTTCTTGAATGGTGTAGTAGAAGAGGAAGTGTATGTGGAGTGACCACTAGGTTTTGAGACACATGACAGGGATACTCATGTGTGTAAATTGAAGAAATCCCTGTACGGTTTAAAATAGGCACCCAGGACATGGTATGGCAGAATTGACAACTTACTATCCAGTTTGGGCTTAATGAAGAGTAAAGTAGATTCCAACCTTTACTACAAGGTTGAAGAAGGGAACCCTGTGATAATCCTACTGTATGTAGATGATTTTTTTGTAACAGGTGTGGATGGGTTGATTGCTAATATGGAGGGGAAGCTTGCTGTCAAGTTCGAGATGAAGGACTTGGGTATGATGCACTACTTTCTAGACATGGAGGTGTGGCAGAGTGCAGATGGAATCTCCCTAGGACAAGGGAAGTATGCAGTAGAGATCCTGAAGAGGTTTAGGATGATGGAATGCAAGGCCATGACCACACTTATGGCATCGAACCTGAAGCTATTGAGAGATTCTCCATTAGAGAAGATTGATGCTATGATGTATCGTCAGATGATTGGATCCTTGATGTACCTGATGAACATGAGACCGGATATTTGCTTTGCTGTGAACACATTGAGCCAGTTCCTTACGGATCTGAGATATGTTCACTTGATTGCTGCAAAGAATATTTTGAGGTACCTGAAGGGTACAGTTGATTATGGGCTCAAGTATGAGGCGGATTAGAAGATTAACCTAGAAGGTTATGTTGATTTAGATTGGGCAGGTAGTGCCATCGATGGGAAGAGAACTTCAGGGTGCTGCTTCAGTATGGGATTAGGTGTGATCTCTTGGTTTAGCAAGAAGCAGTCTTGTGTGGCACTGAGTACAACTGAAGTAGAGTATGTCGTAGCTTGTTCGGCTAGTGGTGAGGCAGTGTGGTTGAAGAAGCTACTATCTGATTTATTTGATCTCTAGTTGGATGCTACTAGTATATATTGTGACAACTAGAGTTGTGTGAAGTTGTCAGAGAACTTGGTGTTCCATGACAAGTCAAAGCATATCAAGATCAAATATCACTATGTTTGGGATATGGTACAGAGAGGAGCAGTGAAGCTCCAATATGTTGTGAAGGATGAGTAGATAGCTGATGTGTTGACCAAGCCATTAGCCATAGTGAATTTTGAGTACTTCAGGGAGAAGCTTGGTGTTCTCCATATTGAGGTTCCTTCCAGGAGGAAGTGATGAGTCTATGAGCCCTTCTGACATGGTGGTAGGCGGGTCCTCCCATGTTCAGATTTAAGTGCAGAGCCCTTCTGACATGGTGGCAGGCGGGTCCTCCCATGGTCATATGTAAGTGCAGATCCCTTATGACATGGTGGCAGGCAGGTCCTCCATTGTCATATGTAAGTACGGAGCCCTTCTGACATGGTGGTAGGCGGGTCCTCCCATGGTTAGATGTAAATGCAAATCCCTTCTGACTGGGTCAGATGTAAGTGCGGAGCCCTTCTGACATGGTGGTAGGGGTGTCCTACCATGGTCAGATATAAGTGCAGAGCCTTTTTGAGTGGTCAGATGTAAGTGCAAAGCCCTTCTAACATGGTGGTAGGCAGGTCTTCCCATGGTCAGATATAAGTGTAGATCCTTCATTGGATGATAGCTGGTGTGTCCTATCATTCCAATGGATGTGAGTGCAGAGCCTTTCTCTGGATGGTATATGGTGTTTCCTACCATGCCAATAGATATAAGTGCTAAGCCCTTACTTGGATAGTATATGGTGTGTCCTACTATTCCAGAGGATGTAAGTGTCGAGCCTTTCTGACTGGGTCAAATATAAGTGCTGAGCCTTTCTGACTGGGTTAGATATAAGTGCTATGCCTTTCTCTAGATAGTAGATGGTGTGTCCTACTATGCCAGTATATGTTAGTGCTGATCCTTTCCTTGGATGATAGATGGTTTGTCCTATCATGCCAGTGGATGTGAGTGTTGGGTCTTTCTAATATGGTGGTGGATGTGTTCCTCCCATAGTCAAATGTGAGTGATGGGCATGCCTTTTTGACATGATAATGGATGTGTTCCTCTCATGGTCAGATGTAAGTGCTGGGCGAAACTTTCTGACTAGGTCAGATATAAGTTCTGAAGAATATGAAGACCTACATGAAGGATAGGCCTACGACCAACATGAAAAGGGGTTGGCTCTGTAGAACTTCCTATGACGAGAATAATTAAGAGATAGCACCAGTTGATCGAGATAGCAGAAGCATCAGATGATGATGATCCAGTGATGATCCAGTGATGATCTAGCTTTGATGATGATCCAGTGATGATCCAACTTTGATGATGATCCAGTGATGATCCAGCTTTGATGATGATCCAGTGATGATCCAGCTTTGATGATGATCCAGTTTTGAAGAAGATCCAGTGATGATCCAGTTTCGATGATGATCCAGTGTTGATGATGATCCAGACTTGATCCAGAGAAGAAGACTTGTGCTGATGATTTGTGTCAAGAAAATACCTTCCTAGTTAAGAGGGAGTGTTGATGTATTTGTAACTTTAGAATGTATTCACTTATGTATTTCATATATTTTATTTGATTAGTCCCCAATGTTCCTATCGGGAGAATCAATCATGTAAAGAAGTCATGTAAAGTCATAGAGGTTAACCCTCATTGTTGATCAGGGGTTAAAGTCCCCATAGTTCTGGGGCACTATGGTTATTAGACTCTCCTAGAGATTTCAGTCGTGGTAAGTTATTGTCAAGTCGGAAACTAGTATAAATAGAGAGTGATCCTCTCTATTTATCACATAGTCACTCACACTCAGTTGTAGTGCATGAGGGAGAGAGAAGGAGCCGGGATAAGAGAGAGAACAACTGTTGAAGATCATCTTACTATCTTTGGGTTTTACTGCTTCCATTGGTGCTTATTATATCTCTGAGGAAGTTGCAGGGTTTTCTCCTTTATGGTTTCCCCGAGGAAAATCTTTGTGTCTATTGTCTCTTGTGATTGATTGCTGTGCATTTTATTCTCTCAGATAACATCCTAAGATAAGAATGTCTAATTGATAAAAATCTAACACACCTTTGCAATGAAGAATTTAGGACCAACAAGGTGTATTTTAGGGATGCAAATTATGCATGATATGAAAATAATGAAACTACGGCTATCACAACAAAAATACCTTGGAAAAGTTTTGGAAAAATCTAATATGGTTTATGCAAAACTTGTAGGTACATTGTTTGCTTCTGTCACGTCCCCATCCATCAATCTGACCATATCAATGGGGAGTATTTACAAATTCAAGTTTATAAAATTTTCACCCATGGACCATAATAAGAATTCATAAATAAGAAATGTATGTGCATATGTATAATACAAAAAACGTTGGAAATAAAACTCTAGCCACACACACACATCGTACATAAACAAACATAATTACCATGGGAAGAAAATGAAATCATTCCACATTAATATACAAATAAAATACTTATAGTTTAACAAGAATATCCAAGAAACTAGTTGAATAAGAGTAATTTTCCACTCAACCATAGGTATCAATTAGGGATAGCACTCCCAATCTGAGATATGAGACCGACAAGGAAAAGGAAACACCTACAATCTTCTCTCTCTCATTCCACAACCCATTTTATCTCATTCTTAACCAAAATTCCCACCTTTGAGAATTTACAGGGATATCACTCAACCACCCTATCCATGGCACTCTTTTCTACTCCCCCCCACAGCACAAGGAAGGTGTTTCCCTCACTTCTCCAAATCTCCCTCGGGAAACCAAACCTTTGCAGTGCTTACTATTGTGTGCAAGAAGAGTCCAAATTGTTGCATGCTATTGGAGAACTGCAAGTAACATCAATCCATGGCTACTCAAGCATTCATAAGTAGAAAAATATAACGGGTAAAGGTTCTTATCTTTCCGAACCTCTATGCTCACCTACAACCATCTATATTCTCTAATGTCTGCAATTCTATGTTCACAATTCAAATTTCTGGTTATTTTTCATCTTGGTAATAGTAATGTAAATGAGATGAGTAGCAAAAGAAAACTCCCTGTAGTGTCCAATATACCTGAGAATGAATGGTATACTCCAAAAGAGATGAGAGGATAGTGAAATATACAACTAACATAAATTCTGATTATAGTAGAAAATGGCTCTTGCAATTTTCATAGAAGTATATTCATCCCATGCTTCCATAACTACACGAGAATAATTTCCCCACCAAACCCACACATGCATCCAATGATTGGATTTAATAGTCAAAAGGAAGTATTGACACATTTAAGGTATGTGGTATCAAATGGGTGAGTTATAATGTTGACACTTGGTAATGGAATATTTAATCTCCCATATCCCCCCTTTCCTCTTCCCCTCTAGTGGAATCATAGCCTCTCTAGTGCTCTTTACACAACCATCTTTGAGAATTTTATTATATTTCCAACATAATATGTACATATCTTTCGAGTTAGCATGCAGGACAACCACATGTTCCATATATAAATATTTATATTATACATGCCTAGCTATTCACTAGTTGGTCTTTGTCATTGAGCTCTACACTAGTGATGCAGATAGGAACCCCAAATCACGATATCCCAACTGCTTTTCCCAGGAATAGTTTTCTCTACATTTAGCAACCTATAAATTTGGCAACCTATAAATTTGGCAACTCGGGTAATTATTTCTCCTCTACTACGCAATTTTATTTCCGCAAGCTCAATTCCACAAGCTCCCTTTCTACAATGACCTTTCCACAACGACCTTTCCGTAATTGCAGATTATGGATTGCGGATATACCTTCCCACTTTTCCCAAAATGGGCTTCCGCAATTTCCTTTCGCAAGTATCTTTGCGCACTTTTGTTAGCCATCAATTTCTTATGGCTTTGATCTTGTCCATTGATCTTCTATCACCCACAGATATTTACTTTAACTTTGTGGATATCTTATATTTCATGCATGTTTAATTCCCGCATTCTTTACCTATCGTTGATCCATCTTCTCTCCTTTAATATGGATCGTCCAAACTTAATTAATATCTCTACAAATATATGCCGATTGATCAGATCATTGATCAATCAATAGCTCTCCAACTTCACCGAGCTTGTCAATGTTCAATTCTGTTCTTAACCTTTGCGAAACGTATAGAAATGAGCATCGATCCTCCTAGTGATTGATGATATATGGTTTAATCATGCGTTTCACACTCAGTGATCCATCAAACACCCTCGACAACCTTCAACCTTAAAAATCCCTAATTCCATGATACACACACAGATCTATCAACCATTAACAGGTGTTAATCAAGCATTCAAATCATAAAATCATACACTCAGACAGAGTTGCAATTACATAGAGATATGCCAAAATAGGCTTTCCTCCAAATAACACAAGGAATCTGTACATTCACATTTATCTAGAAGCTATGTTTTGATATGTATAGACCTGCTATAACTCTAACCAGTGTCATTGGCCTGATTTATCCTTGATTTGCCAACCCTTAGCGATATTTAGAATATTTGGATACTTCCTAGTTGCCCTTGGATACTTATAGCTACTTTTTTATGCCTCGAAGGCTTGCATACATATATACAATAGGATTCATGAACCCATTTTGGTTTAGATCCTCAATATACTCAACAATATTCTAATACACATCAACTGAAACCTGATTTTAGCAAACTCTTAATCCTAACTCTATGAATCACCAAGAAACCATCGAATGCTTCATCAAATGTTTCCATCAGTTGTGGCCTTTCTTCGTGACTCACACTTTGACCCAATGAATCATTCACTTACCTAGTTGACTCACCTAAATTACTCATCATCTATCTAGAATCACACTTAACATAGGTTTTCTTACAATATTCCATCCCAAGAATTATTAACTCAAAAATGAAGACCCTTCTAGGTCTGGTCGAAACATTTGACTTATACTTGGATGGAGAGCAAGTTGCTCCTGCATCAAACTCTTTAGGTAGAAAGAAACATGACCTCCTGGTCATAATATTCAGTCTCCAATTTTCCATGATAAAGAGAAAATTTTTCTGTAGTTGGTCATTCATCTCATAATGTTGTTAATTTGTCTTTCTCATCTTCAGTTCTCCTGGTTTCCTTATTTTCTGTTGCAATACTCCACTAGCTTTGCTATTACAATATTCTTCTATCGCTTGTCCTCTACTGTCGCTTTGTCTATTTGCTCTGCTGATTTAAATATTCATTCTTTCTTCATGTCTTCTATGAGACACTTTCACCATCAACATTCTTAGTTCTTCAATTTCCATGTCCAGTCTGTCCTTTGGATGGCACACTATCATCTTCTTGTTATGAAACTGCTGCAATTCTCTTGACTCTATGCTACTATCCACTGGCTCACAATACATTTCAATGTTTTGACCTTTCATCTACTCCTTTCCAACGCTGCAACCAAGCATTAAGTAGTCATATTTATCAATCCTTGGATTGTTCAACCAATATTCCAACATTTCTAACTCATCATCATAGTTTCTGAGGTTATAAAGTTTATCTTTGTCTTCATTAGCCAACTCTGCAACAACATGTTCTTCTAGGTATTGATCACCCTTTTGAGACAATATGACTTCACTTTCTTCAATACCTACAAACACACACCAATAATCAAGTTCAAAAACATGAGACTTGGAAGCATCTGTTGATATTTTTCTTGGCATCCTCCTTTTGTGTTGGTGGGAGTACAAAATCAAACTTTCACCATTATCTATTTCTCCAACAGTCTACATACAATATTCATAGGATACCATCTTATCTCCTACTACAACAGAATTATATCTTGCTATCATGCTTTTGGAAATAACATCTTCTTCTTCTTCATACTTCATGACAGTCCAAGGTGATTGTTCAACTTTTTCTTTCATTAGAATGCAATTCTGACTCTGCCCTATAGCAATGTCTTTGTAAATTTCTTTTTCTTCCTTCATCTTCATGTCATCCCTAATTGATTGTTTTCCTCCATCAAGAAACTCATCATTGAGTTCCTTTTGCTACAATACTTCATACCTTTCCTCATTTGAGATACTTTCTTCATCATATTTGATTTCATCAATTTTTAAGACAGTTTCGAAAGACTGCCTATCATCTACAACAAAACCTGTAATCCCAAAAAAATCATCAGTCTCAAAATCATAATACCTCTTCGTCTCATTTGGCCTCATAATCATCTCTTCCATAAGTATATCTGTACTCTTTATAGAATCCATGAGACTTTAAGTTAGTCTCTTTTCATCATACTCACTCACATCTTCTCCCAACAATGGACCATGCTCTAGTTCACATACCAAAACATCCATCTCAAACTCAACTATCCCGAGTTCTTCCTACAATATGATAGAAATCCTTTGATGTAGATTTACTTGTAGTGGATTCCATCTTACCTTCTTCTTTCTCTCTATCCAACCATACCTGTAACATCCCCAACCCTCCGACCGATGAAGAGGATGCTACGATACATCAAAACATCCGAGCATCTAGCCCAACGAACATGAACATACATATATGTAATGCTGAAGCATGATACTTAAAACATCAAACATATTACCAGGAAAAATCATTCATATACACAACAGAAGCAAAAAATTTCATTCTATACTCATGCATATACAGATCAGCATCTAACATGTATATCATCATTCATCAATGGTAAACATAATTGCAGACACAAGTTAGGCAAAAATAATTATCTTATTAAGAGCTTGTTCTGCAACCAGCTACGTCGCTGCAATGTTCCACCCAACCATAGGCCCGCATGCTCCTCAATCTCTCAGCAATGCTGCCACCCCCGAGTCAAGCATGATTGCTCAAGGAATAAGGAACTAACATGCTTACACATAGCCAAGGATGACAACACCACAAGGGTACACAGTTTAGCCAAGCCAACATAGTTGGGTTTATTAGGGGAACAACAAATCAGCCAAGCCAACAAAGTTAGGTATATTAGGCCATCTAGGAGCTGGGAAAGGCTAAATGCTAAGCTGGTTATCTCATTGAAGAGCTACAGACACCAACACCAGATCCAACCTGGCTTCTAGAACACCCACACACACCCAACATAAGGAAATCAGTCCCTTCTCTGCAACGTAGTCCCTTAGACCCTGATCTCCCTTCCAGTGCTATTCAAGGGTTGTGGAGAAGAAAGCTATCTCAGTAGCTCTGTCTGTGTGGTTCTCAACCCACCAGGTTTATCAAGCACCTCAGGCCCTCATCCACCACTCCAATGCAGTCCGAGGACAAAACCACTGCATGCAAGCAGACAATAGCTATTCAAGCTTTTACAAGGGAAAAACACAGTCAATCAAACGTGGGAAACAATAGCCTGTGACAACAATGAAACCACAACTGTCGATCCTCAAGGAAATCAATTCTCAATCTATGTGTGAGGGGAAAAAGACACAACCAAAAAAAAATGTGGAAGAGACCATCTCCCACTCAGCGTAGGGACTCACAGCATCCAATTGATCCTCAATACAACCGCTGTAGAATTTGCATAGATCAAAAAAGGGTAAAGGAACATACTGCCACTCTATAAGGGAAAGACAAAACGCAGCCCCACCGAACTATTGATGAGATTACAGCCTCGAATCAACGATGGACATAATAGAACAATACGTAGTCTGAAATTGATGGGAAAAGATACAAAACTCTGCGTGAACAGAGGAAGAACATTTCTCCGATTAGCAAGCGGTGTGTGAAGGAATGGCGAACCCCCAACAATGGAAAAGTGGATTCCTTTAACTTCGTCGCGTGAAGAAACTGAACAGACTCACGAGCTGGTTAGTGGGCAGACCATCCGCACATCGTGGAGAGTGAGAGTAGGCGTGGGCATGGTAGTGGTCTTTCTTCTAGCAAATTGCTGCTCCAACTAACAATGGAATACTAAGGGTGGTGGTTTAAGGAGACAAAAAGAGAGTGGGACACATGGCTTCTCCCCCATGACTCAATGCTCAACATTCCCCTTCGCTATCCTTTGGAATCATGCCCCTTCTCAATTTAGTTGCAGTGAACATAGCTGGTTGGGTTATTTAATTAAAATGTGTGTTTACATGCCACAATTTAATATATGCCGTATGTCCTGATGTACCATCGGTGACAATTCCAAATCCGAAACACAACATAACTAAATCGATGGTGGGGCCTCGGCCTTTAGCTCCGCACCATGATTATTTACAATATAAGTATCATGTATATTTAATGCAAGGGAGGTTAAAACTGGGGTATTACATTCCCCTCCCCCTTCAATAGCATTGTCCTTAGTGCTTTACAAAATTTGAACAAAATGCTACACTCGTACCGTCTTGGTGTTCCACAAGTTTGAACAAAAATGGATGTGCCAATCGCATGGCATCCTCCAGCTCCCACGTAGCCTCTTTAGGTCCGTAATGCTCCCATTGCACCTTTACCTTCCCTATGGCTTGGTTCCGGAGCATTGTGACCTTCCTACCGAGGATGTGCATTGGCTCGATTCGGAACTCTCCCTCGGGTTCCACCTAAATCACATCCCAATTTGTCACATGGTTAGGATCATGTACATATTTATTAAGTAAAGAAACATGAAAAACATTATGAGCTCTAGTACTAGTAGGCAATGCAAGTCTATATGCAACAAGCCCTATTCTTTCAAGCACTTCAAACGACCCATAGTATCTAGGTGACAGCGTGGCACAACTTCCAAGCTTCAAGGAACTTTTCTTTGCTTTCACTTTGAGGTAAACATGATCCCCAACATTGAACTCTCTATTCACCCTATGCTTATCTGCATAGCTTTTCTGTCTGTCCTGTGCTGCTTTCAGATTCTATCTGATCTTTACAACCTCTTGCTCCATTTCCTTGAGCAATTCTTGTCAAAGCACAACTCTGTTCACTGGGTTATCCCAAGTCACTGGTGTCCTACACCTTCTTCCTTACAAAGCTTCATACAGACTCATACCCAAGGATGCCTGCTGTCCATTGTTGTAAGAAAACTCTACCAAGTGTAAGTAATCTTCCCACTTGGTTGGTTTGTCCATCACATACATGCGAAGCATATCTTCAAGCACCTGATTAAGTCTTTCTATTTTCCCATCTGTCTGAGGATGGTATGCAGTGCTGAAGTTTAACTTTGTACCCAAATCTGCAAACAATCCTTTCCAAAAATTGGAAGTGAACTTGAAATCTTTGTCAGAAACTATTGCCTTCGGCAATCCATGCAATTTGAAAATCTCCTTCATGAATATCTTTGCAATATCATCCGTCTTATGCGTAGACTTTACCGGTATAAAATGTGTTGCTTTTTTCAACTTGTCTACCACAATCATGATGGAATCATGTTGTCTCCAAGTCATCGGCAATCCTACAATAAAATCCATGGAAATAACTTCCCATTTCCATTTTGGAATTGGCAAAGGCTGCAACAAGCCTACTGGATGTTGATGCTCAACCTTTACATGTTGACATTTCATGCACCTTGATCTATATTCAGCCATGTCCTTTTTCATTCCTGGCCAAAATAACTGCTTTCCAGTTGTAGCAATTGTCTTTTGATATCTTGGGTGACCAGAATACGGAGCTTGATGGATTTCATCCATAACAACTCTCCTCAAATATGATACATCCAGAATATAAATTCCGCCTTTATAAGTAAGAATTCCATCTTATTCCAATTTATATCCCTCATACTTCTTCTCAAGACTTTGTTGCTGCAATTTGTCTTTTACTTGCTCATACAATTCATCTCCGACAACGTGATTAACAATCTGCTACCTCAAATCTGATTGGCAAATACTAAGAGATGCCACATGCATTTCATGTACCTTCCTGCTGAGTGCATCAGCTACCTTATTCTCTTTTCCTTTTATGTGCTTGATTTTGAAATCAAACTCACATAAAAATTCCAGCCATCTCGCTTGCCTAGCATTCAGAGTAGGTTGATCAAACAAATACTTCAGTCCATAGTGATCTGTTCAGAGTTCAAATCTTTTACCCATCAAGTAATGTCTCCACATCTTGAGAGCATGTACTATGGCTGCAAGCTCTAAATCATGAGTGGCATAGTTCTTCTCATGCTCCTTCAACTTTCTTGACTCATAACATATCATGTGGTTGTCCTGCAGAAGGACTCCTCCAAGCCCTTGTCTGCATGCATTGGTACACACCACAAAATATTTCTCTAGATTTGCAACCTTCAATATTGGTGCACTGGTGAGAAGAATCTTCAACCGTTGGAAGCTTTCTTCACACTTCGATGTCCATTTGAACTTTTTCCCCTTCTTCTGCAAAGAAGTGATGGCATGTGCAACCTTGGAAAATCCTTCAATGAATCTTCGGTAGTATCTTGCAAGTCCCATAAAAGATCTTACATCCGTCACATTTCTTGGAGTAGGCCAGTTAATAATGGCTTCGATCTTTTCAAGGTCCACATATATACCCTCTTCTGAGATAATGTGACCCAAATACTGAATTCTATCCCTATAGAAGTCACACTTGCTCAGTTTTACATACAACTGATGTTCCCTAAGCACTTTTAATGTCAGTCTCAAATGCTCTTCATGCTCCTCTTCATTCTTGGAATAAACAAGAATGTCATCAAGGAAAACAAGAACAAGCTTGTCCAAATACTTACTGAAGACATTGTTCATAAGGCACATAAATGTAGCTGGTGCATTTGTGTGACCAAATAGTACCACTACAAACTCATAATGTCCATACCTTGTTCTGAAGGTTGTCTTATGAATGTCTTCATCCTTGATCCTCACCTGATGGTAACCAGACGTCAATTCAATCTTGGAAAACACCTTTGCTCCTCTCATTTGATCAAAGAGGTCATCAATCCTAGGCAAAGGATATTTATTCTTTAGAGTAACCTTGTTCAATTGTCTGTAGTCAATACATAACTTGAGTGTACCATCTTTCTTATTCACAAACAGAATCGATGCTCCCCAAGGAGACACACTCGGTCAGATATACTTCTTTTTCAACAAGTCTTTCAGTTGCATCTTCAACTCTAGCATCTCTGGTGTACTCATCCTGTAGGGTGTCTTGGACACTGGTGCTACTCCTGGCACAAGTTCAATGGTGAAATCAATGTCCCGTTTTGGAGGAAGTCTTGGAATCTCATGAGGAAACACATCCCTGAATTCCTGTAACACCTGATAGTCCTCCAACCTAGGAGTTTCATCTCCTATGGGTTCTAGAATATGAGCTGCATACAATTGGAAACCTTTCCTACAGAACTTCTTCAACTGCATTGCTGAAACATGTCTTACTAAAATTACCTTTGGAATACCCCTCACAACTATTGGGTTTCCTTCCTCATCCGTGCATTCAAAAGTCTTGTTATAACAGTCAAGCTTCACTTTATGAGCTTCTAACCAATCCATTCCAATGAGAATATCATAGGAACCAAGCGGTAGAACATTCAGATCTACACAAGTGGTCAATCCATTCATAACCAATGGGCACTTCTCTACCAATTCACTGACCTTTCTCTTAGTCCCAGTGGCTAGTTGAACTAACCAAGATTTTCCATGCTTTACCTTCTTAAAAGCACAAACCTCTACTACTCTCGGAGTAATATAACTATGAGTAGAACCAAGGTCAATCAAAATAGAAATAGATTGTTCAACAATCTTACCTGCAACTTCAACTACAGTTGACTGATGATCTGCTTGGAAGTCCTCCAGTGTTGCATAAATTCTAGGGACTGCCCTTGCTACTTGACCTGCTGTTTCTGCTCCCTGAATGTTATAGGCTAGCCTTGCACTTTCATTCTCAAGTGGACAATATCTGCGCAAGTGAGGTCCTTCACATTTCCAACATTTGAGTGGACCTTTATTCTGATGTGTCTCTTTAGGCTTTCCACCTGTCACTCCAACTAGATTACTCGTAGCTTGGGATGGCTGCTTTTACTGATTCCTAAATCTAGAAGGTTTGAAACCTTTCCTGCTCTAGTCAAACTTCTCATTCTTCTTGTCCTTCCATGCCTTATGGTAATCAAGTTTACCTTTGCTTTGATCATAGCAATATTTAGCCTTTCTTATTGCTTCTTCAAGAGTTCTTGGTTCATAAAACTCAATTCTATCTTTGTAGGCTTGAGGAAATCCACTTAGAAACCACTGGACCTTCACTTCTTCATCTTTGATGTACCGGACATACCTCAGCAATTCCAAGAACTTATTTGCATATTCATCCATGGTCTGCTGTCCCAATCTTAGCTCATGGAACTCCTTGATCTTGTCATCATAATACCTGTCAGAAAGGTATTTCTGCCTGAAATACTTCTTGAACTGTTTTCACTTCAGTTTCCTTTCACTGATTCTCTTTACTTGCTATAATTGTTCCCACCAAATGGATGCTCGTCCATTCAAATTGAATATGGCAACTCTTGCCTTCATGTTTCCTGAATAATCCTGTACTTGGAAGTACTTCTTTATCCCAAGAATCCAAGCTCCAGCTTCTTGTCTCGTCTTTATCTCACCATCAAATGTAGGAGGTTTAGCTTTCCTAAATTCATCTCAAGAGCGATCCCTCTGGTGCCTTCTTCTTTTCCTTTTATGAGAAGATGATCTTGTATCTCCAATGGATTCTTCAGAATCAGATGATCCACTAGAAGTTCTTCTCCTTCTCCTGGTGCTGCTCTTACTACCTTCTCACCCAGAGTCTATCTTTTTCTGCAAGTCTGTGAAACTCTGCAATATGGCAGCATTCAACTGATGTTGCTCTTCGTGGGATTTAACAAAGCTTCTCATGGTGGCTACAACTTTGGATGGTTTCCCCTGGAATCTCCTTCCATTAGAATCTATGTCATCATTTCCATTACGACCATTTTCTCCCATGGCATCTTCTGCTCACTCGTAAGAATCCCGATCATCATACCCATCATGGGTTCTCATGACTGAACCACCCTTGGATTTACCACACTGTTCTTTCTGGAGTACTGGTCTTGGAAGTTATCTATAGTTCTGCAAATGTGTTAGTAGCAAACTGTTAGATGCATAATATCAAAATTACTTACCTTCTTCTTCTGGAAATTTATAAAACAACAATTATGCTAAAACATAGAATTTTCTCTATTTCATGTTTAGCTCTGTGACCACGGACAGTCTGCTGGAATCTGCTAAAAACCTACTAGAAGACAGTTGAAAACTGTTTGTAAAATCACTAAGAAATTCCTTTGAAAAACCCAAATTTCCCTAGGCCCAATCAGACCTCTTCCTAGCTATCTTTTCGACACTGTAGTGGTCAAAATGCCTATCTCATCGGTGGACTGTTGTTTCTTTCTTTTCAGTGTTTCGACAGGAAAAATGACTAAACCCCTGATCTGCATTGGCAAGAAAACCAATTGTTGATTGGGTGAATAGTTCCTTGAGTAGTCGCAACGACAGAAAGTAATCTTACTACAATTTTCGCGGGTAACCGACTAGGCTTTCGATTGACGATGTCAACTACTGCTCATCGGGTGTTTCGACAATGGAAACTTCTAAATTCTTCTGCTGTATCAACGATTTACTCATCTGATTCCTTTCGTCACATAGAGCCTACAGTGGTCTATTATCCCGCGTCTAATCGGTGATTCATTGGTCTATTTTCGTCCCAGTATCGGGTCCGCAATCGTCTATAGTTCCGAACTTCATCGGCGATAGCATAGACTAACCATGTTGCGTCGGCGGTTGGGTGTCCTATGCATCGGACGGTTAGTCCCTTCAGCTTCCGCAACGGCGGACCACAATCGAACTACATCTTTCACAGCCATGGGTCTATCGGCGGTCGGAGCCTCTAGAAACTGCGGCATCGGTGCTTGGATGCTCTCCTCGTCGGGTGGTTAGTCCTTTCGGTCTCCGCAATGACGGATGTTCGGTCAACAAAATTTACTCGACATAGCTCATCCGCAACAGAATCTCCTAATCATAGGTGATGCCATCAACTAACCATCGCCGATGGCTGATGATTCTATGACTTAGAAATTTTTTCGAAATCTTTCTCTTTAGTCTTCCTCTTCCTTCCGCCGATTCCATCGGCGGCTCCCTTATCCTTCACCGATCAAAGCAACTGCTTGTTGCCTCTACTGTTCACTGACCACCGCAACATTGGTGAGTGGAGATACTAATGCATCAACGAGATAGTTGTCAAGGCTTCTGCAACAACGGCAATCCAGTCAACTGATTCCTTCCATTGTTCATCGGTGATGAATACCACCAACATGATCCGATGGCTGACGAAGTCAACACTTAGAAAAATTTCAGAATTTTTGTGCCATCGGTGGTCGGAGGCTCTACCCATCGGAAGCACAGTGGTCTAGCCATCCTCAATGGCGGTGCTCAATCAGCTAAGCATCGACGATCCATCTGTCTAAGTGTTTTGATGTGCCGATGGCCAAAACACTTAAATTTTTTTGTGAATTTTCTTGTCTTCAGCCATGTTCCTGGTTTCTTCTGGGTAGTAGGAAACTTGCCACTGTTAACTATTCTCATGGCCCTCTGAGGCCCAATGCTGCAACATAACTCTGTCACTGCATCCTCATGGCCCATCCAGGCCCATGCTGCAACTAGAGCTCTGATACCACAGTGTAACGTCCCTGACCCTTTGATCAGCGAAGAGGACACTACGATACATCAAAACATCTGGGAATCTATCCCAACGAACATGAACATACATATATGTAATGGTGAAGCATGATACTTAAAACATCAAACATATTACGTGGAAAAATCATTCATATACACAACGGAAGCAAAACATTTCATTCTATACTCATGCATATACAGATCAACATCTAACATGTATATCATCATTCATCAATGGTAAACATAATTGCAGACACAAGTTAGGAAAAAATACTTATCTTATTAAGAGCTTGTTCTGCAACCAGCTGCATCGCTGCAATGTTCCACCCAACCATAGGCCCACGTGCTCCTCAATCTCTCAGCAATGCTGCCACCCCCGAGCCGGGCATGATTCCTCAAGGAATAAGGAACTAATAGGCTTACACATAGCTAAGGATAACAACACCACAAGGGTACACAGTTCAACCAAGCCAACACAGTTGGGTTTATCAGGCGAACAACAGATCAGCCAAGCCAAAAAAATTGGGTTTATCAAGCCATCCAGGAGCTGGGAAAGGATAAATTCTAAGCTGGTGAGCTCATTGAAGAGCTACAGACACCAACACCATAGCCAACCTAGCTTCTAGAACACCCACACACACCCAACACAAGGAAATCAGTCCCTTCTCTGCAACGCAGTCCCTCAGACCCTGATCTCCCTTCCAGTGCTATTCAAGGGTTGTGGAGAAGAAATCCAGCTCAGTAGCTCTGCCTGTGTGGTTCTCAACCCACCAAGTTTATCAAGCACCTCAGGCCCTCATTCACCACTCCAATGCAGTCTAAGGACAAAACCATTGCATGCAAGCAGCCAACAGCTATTCAAGCTTTTACAAGGGAAAAACACAGTCAATCAGATGTGGGCAATAACAGCCCGCAACAACTATGAAACCACAACTGTCAATCCTTAAGGAAATCGATTCTCAATCTATGTGTGAGGGGAAAAAGACACAGCCAAAGCAAAATGTGGAAGAGACCACCGCCCACACAACGTAGGGACTCACAACATCCAATTGATCCTCAATACAATCGCTGTAGAATTTGCACAGATTAGAAAAGGGTAAAGGAACAGATTACCACTCTATATGGGAAAGACAAAATACAACCCCACTGAACTATTGATGCCATTATAGCCTCGAATCAACGGTGGACATAACAGAACAATACACAGTCTGAAATTGATGGGAAAAGATACAAAACACTACGTGAACAGAGGAAGAACGTTTCTCCGATTAGCAAGTGGTGTGTGAAGGAATGGTGAACCCCCAACAATGGAAATGTGGATTCCTTTAACTCTGTCGTGTGAAGAAACTGAACAGACTCACGATTTGGTTAGTGGGCAGACCATCTGCACATCGTGGGTAGTGAGAGTAGGAGTGGGTGTGGTAGTGGTCTTTCTACCCGCAAATCGCTTCCCCAACTAACAATGGAATACTAAGGGTGGTGGTTTAAGGAGACGAAAAGAGAGTGGGACACATGGCTTCTTCCCCATGACTCAATGTTCAACATTCCCCTTCCCTATCATTTGGAATCATGCCCCTTCTCAATTTAGTTGCAGTGAACATAGCTGGTTGGATTATTTAATTAAAATGAGTGTTTACATGATGCCACAATTTAATATATGCCGTATGTCCCGATATACCATCGGTGACAATTCCAAATCCGAAACACAACATAACTAAATCGATGGCAGGGCCTTGTCCTTTAGCTCCGCACCATGATTATTTACAATATAAGTATCATGTATATTTAGTGCAAGTGGGGTTAAAACCGGGGTATTACAATACCTATGGTTCTCTTTCTGTAAAAGCATCTCCAAATGAATAAGCTGCAATTCTATGTCAACTAATTCTCTATCATACTCCTTTTGACTCATCCTGTTGATGTCTTCTACCTTGACATCTTTTATTCTACTGTGGATTTTCTTTGAACCTTTGCAATGACTTCTAGTAGTCATCATCTCCATTTCTTCTTCCTTTGTGAACTTCATCTTTTTCACTTGTGGACTGTAGCTAAGCCTTCACCTTCAGGAAGTATATGTTCCTGCTACTATACCTCAACAAGCAATCTCTCCTCAAGCTTGTCCTTTTGGTATCCTTGGTTCTCCTCCTCTAGAACCTCCTGAGAAACTTCCTTTGCTCTTCTTGGGATTCTACAGATCCACTTCTTCTCTAATAATGTTCAACTTGACCCCTTCTTGTCCAACCTCTGTTGCATCCTTAGGTTCTTCCACTGCAATCTCTTTTCTCTAATAGTTTACGAACTCCTCATAAATAATACAATTATCCTTGATACATCTCCTCTAGCTTCCATCGTTGTTATCAAACCTTTCCTGTTTGTTTCAACAAATTCTTATAATCAGAGTTAAATGAAATATTAATCAGGCCATACCTTTAAGACTTTTCCACTTGTATAGTTGGCTAAAACATCTACCCTGCTATCTGCAACATGAACTTGTCATGCCCAAAATCAACATCAAACATTACATCAACTTCCTATAATATATGTCCCAATACCTTATCAAGAATGAAATTGTTCTTGAGCACAAATACCTCAATTGTTATTTCTACCAACTTTCGTTGCTACTTGCAATCTGTTACCAATCATAAAACATTGATCTCATACCTTCAAAGACCTTCTTCCTAATCTTTTTTTCCACCCACTCATCTTCACTTTGGTGGATCACCCTTTTCCTTTCTTGTCTCTGTGTCCATCAACTATTCAAGAATACTAGAAAAATATTCATGCATCATAATTCCATGCATAGACCTATTAAATCATTCCAAGGATTTCTTCTGCACTCTTTTGTGGCTAACATCAATTTAAACCACACCTTCTATGTCTGGAATTATTGATTTAATTCAATTTTGAATACATTCACTCGACCAACCTTCTCAACACAATTGTTAATCTTCAACTTCAACATAAATTAAAATAAGAATTTGATTCACCTCTTGCCTCTGATCTGAGCTCTAATAATATTCACGCATAATCTTCTACACTTTGATACCACTTGATGCAGGTGGGAACCCCAAATCGCCATATCCCAACTGCTTTTCCTTGGAATAATTTGCTCTACATTTAGCAAACCTCTAAATATGGAAACTTAGCCAAATATTTCCCCTTCTCTATTGCGCAAATATGTTTCTGCAAGCTCAATTCCGCAAACTCACTTTTCGCAATTGTGTATTGTGGACTGCAGATATACCTTCCCATGTTCCCTGAAATGGGCTTCCACAATTTCCTTCCGCAAGTATATTTCCACACTTCTGTGAGCCATGGATTTGTTACGGCTTTGATCTTGTCCCTTGATCTGCTATCACCTGCAGAACTTCACTTTAACTTTGCGTATCTCTTATCTACCATGCACGTTTACTTCGTGAATTCTTTCCCTATCATCAAATCCATATTCTCTCCTTTAATCTGGATCTTTCAATCTTAATTATGATCTCTACAACTCTATGCCGATTGATCAGAGAATAGATCAATCGATCACTGTCCAAGTTCACCGAGCTTGTCCTCGTTCAATTCTGAACTTTACTTGTATGGAACATATACAAAGGAGCATCGATCTCTCAGTGATCGATGACATAGGGCTTAATCATGCATTTCACACACAGAGATCCATCAAACACCCTCTGCAACCTTCAAACTTCAAAATCCCTAATTCCACAATAGACATACACAGATCTATCAACCATTAACAGGGATTAATCAAGCATTCAACTTATAAAATCTTACACTCAGACAGAGTCTTAATTACATAGAGATATGTCGAAATAGGATTTCCTTCAAATAACAAAAGGAATCCATACATTCACATTTATCCAGAATCTATGTTCTGATCTGTATAGACCTTGTATAACTCTATCCAGTGTCCTTGTCATGATTTCTCCTTGATTGGCCACCCCTTAGCCAGATTTACAATATTTGGCTATTTCCTAGTTTCCCTTTGCTACTTCTGAATACTTTTTTATGCCTCAAAGGCTTACATACATATATACAATAGGATTCATGAACCCATTCTAGTTTAGATCCTCAATATACTCAACAATTTGCTATTACACAACAATTGAAACTTGATTTTAGCAAACTCTTAAACCTAACTCTATGACTCACCAAGAAACCATCAAATGATTCATAAAATGTTGCCATCAGTTGTGGGATTTTTTACATGACTCACACTTTGAACCATTGACTCATTCCTTTACCTACTTGACTCACCTAAATGACTCATCATCTATCTAGAATCACACTTAACATAGGTTTATTTACAATATTCCATCCCAAGAACTATTAACTAAAAAAATGAAGACCCTTCTAGGTCTGGTCCAAACATTTGACTTGTACTTGGATGGAGAGAATGATGCTCCTGCATCAACTAGGGATCCATACTAGCATATTTACATCATTTAAATAATTTGATTTAATACATTCCAAGTCAAAATTGGTGGTATTACAACTTCTCACCTTAAGGTAACAACTAATCGATGCTCCACTAGTATTTATGGAAAAATAGAACTATCCAATATTCCACATGCTTCAATAGTAAGAAGCCTAATGTATGAAATGGTATGCACTCACACTGACATTGCACATTCAGTGGGAGTGGTAAGTAGCATTTTGAAAACCTAGGAAAGGAACATTGGAATGCAGTTATATGGATTTTAAGATACATTTGAGGTTCAATTGGTTATTGTTTGTTATTTTGAGGTACTGATACTTTGTTGGAATAATTTGCATACGTTGATATGGAAGGTGGTGTGGATTCTAGAAAATACACAACTAGCAACATCTATATTTTTGCAGGAATTCTAGTTTCATGGGTATCTAGATTGCAAAGGGTTATGACTCTTTCTATCACAAAATATAAGTATCTTACAACGATTGATGCATGCAAAGAGATGCTTTAGATGAGGAGCTTCTTGGAGGAGCTAAATTGACAACAAGAAATGTATGTACTGAATTGTGATAGCCAAAGCACAATCCATATTGCCAAAAAGGATATCCTTTCATTATAAGAGAAAGTACATTGATGTGAGATATAACTGGATTCATGAAGTTCTAGATGATGGGTTACTATAGTTGGAGAAAACAAGCAGAGAAGACAATACAACTGATATGTTATCAAAGATTTTTCCAAGGAATAAGTAGGAGCTTTGCAGAACCATGACTAGCCCAATGCAAGTGTGATGAAAGGTGTTTGGGACTGGAACAATAGCAAGGAGATAGAATCAATAGATACAATATTAATCCAAACGTCAATTTGGTCTCAATTGAGAGTTTGTTGTATATGAGACCAAATAGAATAAAATACAATACTTCTCAATTTCATAAAACTTCTAAAATGTTCTCTATCTATAAATAGTCTANTATGTCTCTCTCTCTCTCTCTCTCTCTCTCTCTCTATATATATATATATATATATATATATATATATATATATATATGCACTCTTTCTCTCTTGGGGTGAAAGAAAACATAGGAGTATATAAGAAGATTGATGTATGCATTCTTTTTCTAAGAGGAAATAAAATCTCATGATCCTTCTTCATATTTGTTCCCAGTACATTGTTGGGTTTCCATGTAAATTTATGGTGTTCTATTGTTGTTTTCTTTCTTCCATTTATTTATTTATTTTGGGTACCTTTATCATTATTTATGTTACCTTTATCACCATATAATATGTGTAGTTTATTGTTGATTACTATTTATTTTCTAACAAAAAGGAGACAAAAGAAACACACAAAGCCTACAAATATCATTTATATTCTTCAATGGGAGGTATGTTGGTAGCCAAAAGTTGTCTCTTTTTTAAATTGTTCACTTTTCTTCTACTAGTTTTCTAAGGAGGCTTAATAGCCTTTTGTTGATATTAGTATATTTATTTAAAAGCGATAAAATGAAAAGTTTGAGACCTAAATCTTAGGGTCTTAAGTTACTAATTATTTCCTAATATTCTTTGCAACATTAGTTGATTGGTTTTTGCTCGTGCCAATATGGAAATTTGTGTGCAGAGAGCAACACTAGAGTAGAAGTCTATCATTGATTTCCCTTTTACATGTCCTCATCTCTTTTTCTTTCATTTTTTTATGTTGATTTGGCTTATTCTTATATGATCTTGTAAATATCAGGATTGGATTGAATACTCTTGAACATAAAATTCACATGGGTTTAAAGGAGAATGTTGGACAATAAAGATTGTTACATGAAAAAAAAACAAAAAAAATATATTTAAAGGGCGCACAAACACTTATTTCTTTTTTCTTATTCATTGCCATTTCCAATATTCTTTCTCTGGCATCCTTGCTACCATATCAATAGTTTGATCACTTTTAGTAGTGCATTCATGATTGCCATCTTAGTTTTGAAATGTGTTCTCTTCTTTCATCCTTTAATTCTCTTCCATTCATATTTTGTTTGACAATATAAAATTAAAAATTAAAAAAATTGTAATTCTAAGAGACCTTCATTTTTTAGTCCTTTTTGTGCCATATATTGCGTAGAATATCAAGAGAGATATCTTTACATCCTTCATTTTCTAGGTCCAATATATGTTTTCTATACATGCCACCCAATATATAGCACCAACGACCATTCAAATCCATATGAGAACTATGATACATGGTGGTTTGGGAGGATTCTTCTATCTTGTAAGCTTGGTGAAAATACAACTAATTCACAACTAAGAGGAGGAAACAATGCTTCAATAGTGTCTTCCATTATCCTTGAAAAAAAAAAATTAAAGAATAGAGTGTTTGTCTCATTGGTATACATATTAGTCCTTTTGTTTCTTATTCAACACAATACTCCATGTACACAAAGCACCTACTTGCATGAAAGTTTCAAGTCTCACAAATTCAAATCATTCCTCATTCTCCATTTATTTATTCAAGTAGCCTAGGGGAAAGAAGCATTGATTCCATTTCACGAGTTATCAGACTAGTTTAAAATCATTAGTTAAATCCAAGAAGCATCTCTTTATGGGATTTAAGTTTATAATCTTGGTTGTTGATATCTCATATCTTGTTTGAAAGTTGTTAATAAAAATACACACATAGTTCACTAGACAAGGGAACTTTGTCCATTTAATAATTTCAAAGGATAGGGAAGATCTGTTTATTTATATGTATTTTCGCTATTTATGAATCGATATGCTAATGATTATATTCTATAGATTGGGTCAATGTGAAAAGAAGGTTCATGCATCACTTATATTTTAATATTCGAGGAAATGAATGATTTAAAAAGTTCAAATTCAAGGAAATAGTCAAGTAGTAAAAAACGTTTTGTTTTTCAAGAACTCATGCAGATGTTCGATTTTAAAATTAAACTTAGAATTGTGACATACCTCACTAAACTTACATTTATAGCATGGTGATCAGGTTCCAGGATTGTTTAAGTGGACTCGATTAATTTTTGGGGGATTTAATCTAGGGTGATTAGTCCCACCTCTTCTTGACTTATACTTGTGGGATGCTGAGATGTTGGTAATTTTCACAATCAACATAATACGGTGACTATAAGAGGGAGGATTGTTCATGGTTTGTTTTTTGGCTTAGATTTAATTCTTCCCAATTCTATTTTGAATTTCATTCTCACCTTATTGATTTTATATATTTCTATGGATGCTAGGGACCATATTAAATGCATTTTAAACCATTGATTTCCAATGAATTCTTCTTCCAACCTAAATAAATCCATCCCTCAATATGGAACTCTTACTTGGGAGATCGAAAAGCCTAACTACCCTTGGCTTACCCTTTCGACCTTGAATCTCCTATGTTTGAAGGAGACATGGGACCATTTTAGTACATGGTTACCTTCATGCCTTTTTTGATGTTTTCACCATCCTCGACATTAATGACAACCACATTTGCATCCTTTTGTTTGGTAACTCTCTTCAAGGTCATGTTTCCTCTATGCTCCCAAACCTACTTGACATATGTTGCATATACACATGATCAAATCTCTCTTATTGTTTATATCCACCTTTGGAAATGTAGACAATACTTATGAGCATCTTAAAGGGTTTAATAAATTTTTGTATGAGGTAGGTTGGAAGCATCCAAACCATTAACCTTAGGTTTATCAAATTGTACAACTATATTTTTTAATCCATTTCCTAATGAACTTGGACGTCCTCTTGCACAAGTTTCCATGAACTTCTTCCTCCATGATTGATGTAGGTTAGAAGAGAATGATGTTCATAGTATAGATGTATCCTTGATCACTTGTCTATATTTTGAAGAGAAATTCCTTAGCAAGGAAAAATTTAAGAACCCCCCTCCTAAATTTCTATGTATAATAAATGGGCGAATCCCAATGATATTTAGGAAAATATGAAGGCTATTTTATCAATTTTATATTATGTAATATAATTTGTTGGTGAATCTCTCATTGAATTATATATCTTGTAAAATGTTGGTAAATATTTCACTAAATTATAAAACCTTGTAAAATATTGGCGAATCTTTCACTAAATTATAAAACATTGTAAAGTCTTGGTGAAAATTTTACTAAATTATAAAATATTGTGAAGTCTTCACGAATTTTTTGATAAAGTATAAAACCATATATAGTAATAGGAAAACAAATACAAAAAAAACTAAATAGGATATAAATCTTAATAAATCATGACATAACATGCCCTCTTTTGGTTGTAGTTTGGTACCTCACTCTAACTGTCACCATACATAAAAATTCACCATACTCTACGAATATTCTTGGAAAACAACAATGAATTTTGTCATCACCGCAAAGAATAGAATCAATATTAATGCGGGCCCACCAACACATCAATACTCATTTAGATATTGATGCTATTACAAGGGCCTGCCAACACCTCAGTTATGGACATACTTTACCAACTTAGAGGGTTAAAAACACTAAATGTGCATTGTTTATTTCAATGCACTTGGAAATAAAAAATTAATTGCCACTCTATATGGAAAGGAAATGTGTGTTCCAAGTTGTTTAAAAAATGTTTATCAACCAAACACTATCCACATTCTTCCAAACCTAATTAAAAACCAACCCCACAATGCATGATATATTTCCATGTAAAAATTAAGAAATACAGGTCACTTTGAGAGTGGTGATGTAAAGACATTAGTTCAAGTATTTAAATCCATGAAAGGAAGGCTGCAAAACTACGACAGAGATAGTAGAAGAGTAATGAGGTAGTCTAGAATGAATATGGGACTGCTTTTACAAATACAATAAATAGAGTACTCAAAGTTCTAGGGTTCAAGCAAAAAATGAATTATTTTATAAGGTTTCCACAAACTACTAGAAACATGCAACTTGAAATCAAGTTTCTACAAACTAACACAAAAATCCTTTGAGAACCATAAAATTCAATAAAAAAACATGCAACATGTCAAAATACCTGACAACGACCAAAGCAAAAGAAGCAACAAATGTAGTGGGATTCAAGGTTTCTCCACCCATGATTTGTCCCAGAAACAAGAACAAAAACGAAGGTAGAAACAAAATGGAAGTGGTTATAAGCGACATCATGCCCCCCTGCATGCCAAAATGTACAGCTATGACCAAAGTCCACTCCCCAGACGTGATGCCCCAAACACCCACATAAACATTATTGTTGGATCGTCTAACACATGCTTCATAATACCCATGTTTCTTGGGGAAAATTTGGATCTGACGCAATGGGAATCTGAACTCTCCTATATGCAAGTGGGTAGCTATAATACCTGTAGTAAATATAAATTTCCCTTCTCACGTGGAGATTAAGAAACCTGCAAAACAAGATTTATCCCATAAAATATGGATGAATGTAACTCCGACTTCAATTTCCATGATTAATAGAGGGTGAAAGGGATTCTAGCAACTACCATTTTTTGGAAACTAGGGGAAAATGAGAACTTCCCTATGATTTTCATGGGATAAAAGATGTTTAAATTGATTTTATAGGGGAAAAGTGGTTTTATCTTGGCTCCCCTTTCTAAATTCATCGGGGATAACATCCTATTCATTAAAAATAAATAAATAAAATTTGTGCTAATAATATCTAGCACGTATTTAATAAAAAAGTATCCCATTAAAAATTTAAAACTCCTAAATTTAGCCCATGGGCTAAGATTATCCCCTAAAATTTTCGACGTTCCTTAGGATGGATTTATTCTTAGAAGGGTTTCACTTGCATAAAGAGTTGTCTTCTATAATGCACTAACATTTAAAAAACCACATGGTCTCCACTTGAACAAGGATTGTCAAATAAAGAATATTCTAATAGGTTCTTGGATCCCTCTTATTGAATACCTGGTTGCAATTTATTCAACACTTGTGAGTAGAAGGTGGCGTGTGGGGATAACTATGATCACATTAGGAAGATTAATTATTTCCTTCTTCTCATACCTCAAACACCGCTAGCCATGGAACCAATCAACAAATTCAACTTCAATATCACCATTTTCCTCATGATTCCTACAAATACACATGTAATGATGACCTCCAAGATAGCCATGTGGGAATGCAAACCAATGTTTTTCCCTTTTATTCATATGAGGGGATATAATATTGTGACCTTGAAAAAGTATTTCCTATTAATCCTTTGTTTAGGCTAGATGAAATTGAGGAATTTAATTTTGACAAGCTTACCTCTTTTGGCATATCATTCAATTTCTTTCATTGACAAAGAAGATTTCATATAATATACCAATATATGAAAATGTAATAACAAAAGATAACACAATAGATACCACCAATAATCCACACTAAAGAAATTTTTACTAAAGGAGGAATCAACTCTTGTTCACTTGCTTGTTTGAGGGGGAAACCTCTTATGATCTTAGATCCACATACAATATTATTTTCCACACACTTTATAAGGAGAATTCCATTCTTATTTATATAATCACCATTCACTCTAACCTTATAACTCCCTAGTGGACCTTGTTTAATGAGATCCCATTACATTTATTTACTAACATAGTGGGCCTTATTTAATAATAACAACATAATGGATCTAGTCCACTTTACATTGAACATCCTCAACTATTACTATAATGAGCTCTCTAAACCTTTCATTACATCCCTAGAGAGGGTCATAACACTCCATTCCCCTTAGGAAAGTGTTTCCCTTATCTCTTGATGTGAATTTGTACAACCATAATCTAGGGTCCCATGGGTGAATGTTGATATTCATGTTGAAGTAGGCCTAGGAGCCAATGTCCCATGTACAAGTGTGATATACCTTGATGAATTAGTCCAACAATATCCATTGTGAGCCTAGGTACCATGTCCATGTGCTCCAACTAACAACCCTGTGATGGAATTGAAGCTCCACGAACCTCTGAGTGTTATGAAACATATGACCATGATGGTCATGTGGATCCAAAGAACTATAAAAATAATAAAATAGATCCACCATGTACAAGTAAATGGATGTACCAATGATAAAATCTACAATTTTAGAAGAAACATCCTGGAAATAAGTACGCACTGTCAGTTATTTCCATTCTTCCATGGGAAGAGATTCATAAGATAGAGAAGATTCATAAAAAAGAATAGGAAGTAGTGGTCATCCCAAAATTTACAACTATCCATATACCAATCATCACAATTAGATTCTAAATTATACCACGCATATATGTATTTCTTATACTTTTCAATGGTGAGAGGATTAGTAACACAAATTTCCTAAAATTTAGCACAACCCTCCTTTAATGTACTTAGGTTAGAACAATCTTATTGTAATGTACTCTAGTGTTTATCCATATATTTAAAATTGGCCTGCCCATCCTGTAAAAAAAATTCTACCATTATTTGTTTCTCCCATGGTATGGGAGCCCCCACTTTGTCATGCTTCAGTGGAGGGTGGAATCATTACAAGGGAAATAGCATAGGGGAGACAAGTTGAAACTAGGGCATATAATATGGCATATGAAATCCCTAAAAATTATCTCTCTAATGTTATTGATCTTTCTGCAAAATGATATCCTTGTAAAAAGTTATGACCTCTACAAGGTCCACGACCGTCACCCAAACCCTTAAAAAAGAAAATTTCAAATATCCATATCTTCCTCTCCAAAAATCGGATCTAAGTGATATTTTTTTGAAGTTACACATTTTTTTTGAAAGGAATTCAAATATGAAATTTGATTCTAGAAATTTGGCTAAAAAAATACTCAAAATGGATTTGAGTGTCACAACCTTCTTTTTCTCCATGAAAACTTGCAATAAAATAAAATAAATAAATCCATATTTTTATTTGGACCTAAAATAAAACTCTAACTCCAGTTGTAATATACCAAATACAAAAAATGCAATCACAAAAGATAACACAATCATAAACCAGAAATCAATCCACACTCTATTAATATAAATTGGTTTTTAGCAAAGGAGGAATCAATTCCTGTTCACTTTCTTTTTTGTGGGGGAAACCTCCTATAAGCTAAGCTCCACATACAATATTCTTCTTCAGTCACCTAATAAGGATAATTCCATCCTTATTTATAGAATCACCATACCCTCTAACCTCCTAATTATGTGATGGACCTTCTATAATGAGGTCCAATTACATCTATTTACTACATAGTGGGCCTTACTTAATAGTAATAACATAGTGGACCTAGTCCACTTTACATTGATTGACCTCCACTATTACCATAATGGGATTTCTACCTCCCATTAAACCCGTAGGGATGGTCATAACATCTCAAGGGAATTCCCACAGTATCCAACCCCTTGTTTTAGTATCAAACTTGTTCTTTAGAAGATGATGACCCTAGGGTTGATAATGTGGAGTTAACTCCACCTTGGTATGCGTGCCCCATGGATGATATGGGTGACCATATGAAACAAACATTTGATGTCTTTAATGAAGTAGAGAATGTTGATTCCCTCATGCATAGTAACCCTTCTTACAAACAAGATATAACCTTGAAGACTTGCATGAGGATGTCAATATTGAGTCCTGAGGTGCATGGACATCCATTTGTGTTTTTATGTGATATTGTATGTGATTACCTAGAGATTCGGTAGGTCTTACGAGTGCATGACTTAGGTAGATTCTATATATTTCTAGGCCTTCCTCTTACACTATATGTTTTTATTGGTTGGTAGGTTGGGTGGCTTGCCTTGTGTGATTATCTCCACACCATAAATCTTAAATGTAGGACTCATCATGCAATCCTATATGAAAAAATTCATCTTCCTTAATGAGTAAGTTTCCCATTACATAAATAAAGCATAGAAACAATTAAGTTATTTTTCTTGCTTTCTGATTTTCTTTAATCTCACATTACTTTTGTCTTAGAATTTCACTTTTTCTAGTTCCTTTTACTTTTGATGGTGTTTACCTTTTTCTTTGGCTTGTGTTTTAGGTCCTATTACTCACCTTATTTTTCCTACTTTTCTTTACTTGTTTTTCATTTGTTTTGATTCATTTGATTAGATTCTTATAATATTTATGCACTTAGAATTAATGTGTATACATTCAAAAGAGAATTAAAAGGTTGTTTGTCATGCTTGTTGCTAATTTTATAAGTGCAATAAAACTTTATAATCAAGAATATTTAATCAAATGGTATAAAAATTTAATTTCTCATGAGTATACAATGAAATTGGGGTATTCAACCATGGTGGAAGAAGGTCAAACCAAAGAAAGAGTTTGGTGGCGATAGGTAGTTTGGAAGTTAGAAGAAAGACTACCTTGGGAGATTCATTTCGTGAAATGGTGGCTTGGAAAATGTGGATCACTTGTTTGATTCTTGTAAGTTTTCTCAAATAGTATGTTCTAAAATCCTCCAAATTCAAAGTGGAAAAAAATAGATAACAATATTTTGACATGGGAAAACTGTTAAAAGGGGAACATTCAGGGCCCTGAGTGATGCATTTTGTGGCTTGGAAAATGNATCCTCCAAATTCAAAGTGGAAAAAAATAGATAACAATATTTTGACATGGGAAAACTGTTAAAAGGGGAACATTCAGGGCCCTGAGTGATGCATTTTGTGGCTTGGGAAATGTGGATCACTTGCTTGTTTCTTGTTCCTTTTCTAAAATATTCTATTCTAAAATCCTCCAAACTCTAAGTGGTAAAAACGAGAAAGAGCAGGGATCCTTGGTAGAGTGTTTTCACTATTGAATTACAAACAGACCAGAAAAATCCTTTAGGGGTTTACCATTTTATGTGGTATAGGGAATTCAGAATCCCAGAATCAAAATGATCTTTCAATGTGTGGGGTTAAATAAAACATAGGTAGCACATAATATCATGAGTACTTGTGATGGTTATCGGAATGCATCAAAAGAAAAGGCATCAAGAGTTCTAGAGGAACCCTTTATTAACTTTGATAAGGGTTGGGGCTTTTTGATGGAGATTTCCAAGGCTCTCTAGGATTTTGTGGATTTTATGTTATGGTTGTCCTCAACAAATATTATTATTTTTAGGCTGAAGCTAGTAATTATGTATGGTACAAACAATTGTGCTAATATCTTTTCTTTCTGGATCCTTTGGATAATTTGGATTTAGAACCTATATGAACCAAGTATTGGAGGTAAAAATTATTTTTGAAGAAGTTTAATTTGTTCATGTCTATTGAGAGTTAAACATTATTTCCAATCATATTTCTAATGAAGTGCTCAATATGTAAGTGGTTATCTTCTCTAAGATGGAATTTCGAGGAGCTTGTTTCTTCTAATAGAGACTAAGTTTTGATATGGTTTTTTTCTTGGTTGAGTTTCTATGATATTATTTAATATGTTTTTGTATGGAGCCTTCAAATACACAATAGGTTTTCATAGTATCCCTTTAAATGAAACCTTTTTGGTGTGTATGATGAATGTAATATGAAGGGATAGGTTAGAAGAAAAACTTTCTTCAAGATAGATATTTTGATCCTATATGGGTAGTATCACATATATATATATATATATATATATATATATATATATGGTAAGGGTCTATGCCTCTTTACTTGATAAATATAAGAGGGAAACAAGGATGATGATAAATGTAGTAAAATCAAGCCTAACCCACAACAAATTCGCAGAAGAATTGACATAGCAAGCCAAGGATATTTACCCTATTCGAACATCAAATTGATAGAAGGTTTTAAGTATTCAGGTTTCATTCTAAAACAAAATTGCTATGATTTTTAAGACCGGGTATGGATGTACAAGAAATTTTAAGTTTGAATCTCCACATGGACCAATCGATTCCTCTCCAGAGGATGTAGACTGGTATTGTTAAGAGAAGTATTACAAAGCATCCCAATGTATTTGGCATCCATTGATTACATTCCGAAAGGAATCCTAACAAAAGTTCAAAAGAAATGCTTTTCATTCCTTTGGATAGCAAGCAGACAAGATGAGGGGCTACTATTGGAAAGGTGGACAATAGTCTCTCTTCCAAAAGAGCTAGGAGGATGGGGGATAAAAAACCCTACTTTATTTTGTAAAGATCTGGAAGCAAAGTCACTGTGGTGTGTAACACAAAATCTAGACACAATATGGGGCAGAGTCCTAAGTTCTAAATACTATCCAGACACCTCCTTAATAGAATGGTTTAGGAACCACAAAAAAACACATAAAAATGGGTTAGTAGGTTGGAGCGTAATGTTTTTTGGCTTTTCCTTTAGTAGGGAATTGGATAACCTAGAGAATAGGAAATGGAAAAGATTAAGCCTGGGTGAAGACCCGTGGGTAGGAGCAGGTGAGGATTACAAGTTGTTAGAGTCTGTACTAACAAAACTAAAGGCTCAAAGAATTCATAAGCTAGTGGATGTGCAATCTCAACATCCACAACAAAAAGGAAGAGCAGGATGGAAAGACAAACATGAGCTGAGGACGGGAGGGGAAGATGCAGAGGAGTGGAGCAGGTATGTGAGCAATCTGGTTGCTATATTTTTTTCATATAGATTAGGATGAACATGATAATATCATATGGATGAAGAACGCAGTGAATGGGGACTTCATAACCAAGAAAGGTTACGAAGCATCCATTTTTTAATAGACAAGAGAGGAAAGAAGGTGGTGGTGGGGAAAAATATGGTGTATAAACAACCCTCTGAAAACCATCATGACATTCTGGTTAGAAATGAAAAATAAATTATTAACATGGGAAAATCTAAGAAAAAGAGGATTCCAAGGACCTAGTATTTGTATATTGTGCAAATCTAGTGAAGAACATGCCTCTCATTTGTTCTGCTCATGTCCTTATGCAGGGGATGTTTGGACCACTACAGCAAGAACTCTCACGCAAGATAGGATGAACATCATTTTCAAAGATACTCTGGAACAACATGCTCAGAATTGGTGGCAGAACTCAGGGTTATGTTGTTTTGAAGCTTTCCCTGCCCTCTTTGTGTTTAGTATTTGGGAAACACAAAATAAAAATATTTTCAAAAACTAGTGAACCCTTTCTGACATTACCTCCACATTACTGGTTCAGAAAACATAGGAACAAAAAAAATCCCCAAACAAAGCAAAAAACAAGTGGTAACTGTGATGGATATCAACAAAATCCAACCCTGGTTCTTCTTTGACGAAGCAAGTCAATAAAATTTTCCATTAGGAGGAGCATGAGGCGTTATTTACCTCTATGAACACAACAAAATAGCCATCAAATTTTCCATGTGACAAGCAACAAACAAAAAATATGAACTATCAGTCCTATGGACAGTCCTGAATATTGCCAAAGATAAGCAGGTACCAAGAATGCACATTTTTGGTGATTCAAAAATGGTGATCAATTGGGTAAATGGAAAAAAACAATATTAGATCTCCACACCTTCATTATCTGCTAAGAGAAATACAAGCATTAAAGTCCACCTTCGAATCTGTAACTTTTTCTCATATCTATAGAGAGCTAAACACAAAAGCGGATGCATTATCCAAACTGGATCTAGGAATACAACCAAGAATCATTGAAGGGTAGGAGCATATCAACGGTCAAGTCTCCAATTTCTTTATCAAGATATAAAAATTCTAAAGCATTGTGACCAGGTGATTTGAACTATCAAACCAATTGTTTACCAAAAAATAGGAAATGGTTTGTAAGTCAAACCTCAATCCGAGGAGCGGGCTCATGCACTGATTAACAACTTTATTAGAGTGAAAAAGTAACCATTTTTTGTTTTTTGAAGAAGCTATCATGCATTGGCTTTATTTTTGTGAAAAATGTAATGTTTTTATGTAAGAAGGAAAAGAATGCTTGAAGAACACTGATGTACGTCTGAAAGGACAGTCTATGTTATTCTCCATGAATAAAATGATTTTTTTCTTTGGAAAATATATCTATATCTATATCTATATCTATATCTATATATATATATGTATGTATGTATGTATGTATACATACATGTATGTGTGTGTGTACACACACACATGTACATAAATGTATATGTGTATGCATATGTATATATATAAATATATGTATACGTATAGATACATATATGTGTGTGTGTGTATACACACAAACATATATATATATATATATATGTATGTATGTATGTATGTATGTATGTATGTATGTATGTATGTATGCACACACACACACACATAAAGTCATTAGTGAAATAAATAGTGTAAGTCAATGGATTCTAGCTTGGGTGGTTAAAGTGAAACTTTTTTATCCTCCCCATCCAAGTTCAATTAATACTTGTGACATGTTTTCCCATCGTGGGCCAATTTTACTCTACAAGGATCCATATTATGTGGATGGAACTAGGTGAAATCTTTGGGTGTCTTTGATGGATCAACTCCCACCATCACAACCACTTAGCCAAGAATTTTTACAAAAGTTCATGGTTTAAATTCACACCTATGAGGGGAAGCATTCAAGTAAACAAAAAACACATAGTATAAGATTGTAATAACACATGGTTTTCTTACACTCCATTAGGAAGTTGGTAGAATAATACATTATTCGTAATCAATCAAAGGTGACGGAAATTACGAGTTTAATAATATAGTGGAGAGGTTTTGGTTATGGTTTGATCTTAAATTTTAGGATCTTTTTTAACTAAAAAATTGCATGTGAAATTTATTGTTAAATACTCATAAAAAAATCTTTAAAAATTGCAATTTAAATGCTTCATCATCCAAACATAAGCAAATAAATAGAAAACAAACCATGAAAATGATAGACAAGAACTGATAATGGAGTTCACCCCTCCTGGGCTATGTCTTCAGGCCACTTCCAATGGGAAGGACGATCTTATTAAGTATTCAAATCTTACAATAATGGGTTTATGGAACCACTTCTATTTTTTGTCAGTCACCCAAAAAAATAGATAGAACCAATGCAATCCTCTCAAAATTTCAAGAAAAATGAGCATAAACTCGACCAGGTTTACTTGAGGCCTCCTATGGCATGCAAATCGAGAAACTCCTTCTGCACAAAAGACAAAATAGTACAGGTTGTATGTATTTTTTCCTTGGTATTTTTTCCCACTAATGGATGTATGCCTCGGGATCTATTCCATGTACTTGTCTCGGGAATCATGACCACGTTGATTCTGAATCGTGTCTTCAGTCTCGAACTCTATGCAAAGAATCCCCCCTTTCGTGGTTAAAAAATAAGGTTTAAATAGGGGTTTTGGAACCTATTTGAATGACTATGTGCTGATTTGGGATCCCCCATTTCCACCCGCAATAATTAAGGGAAATACTTTGAATCCAATACAACGGGAAGGTGATGATGCATTGGTTAAAACATTGTGGTATGGGGAAGAGGTTCTAGGGTTAATCCCACGAGACTCTCCCCATTTAATGTTATTGTTATAACATTTCAATCCCTCATTTCTTGGTAATTTGATTGTGTTGGATCATGACCTGGCTCGTTACTTGAAAGTGGTTTTTGATTGGCATGTAGCATGATCCTCGGTCCACTTGTCGGTTCTGTTGGTGTTGATGGTTTGAATGTGGTTCCACAGATACTCTACATTGTTGGAATATGGATATAAACTATGGTCTTAGTGTTTCCCTCAACCCTACTCCCTTTTCAAAACATAAATACTTCAAACTTAAATACAAGTTGTGACCTATAGCTATTAAGAACCATCGGTGGGAACCTTGGATGACGCAACTTGGTGAAGCCTTGGGATATAGGGAGGTATTGGATTTAATCCCCATAGACTCCAACCAAATTTTTCCAAACCAAACTTTAGCTATTTTTTTCCATTTTTACCATTTTTTAACCTTTTTTGTTGAAAATTCAAACACCGATAACTTCATCGGAGGTCGTTTTTCGCGAAACGAGCATTGGCAGAAATATTTTGATGATATCTTTACACTGGTAAGATTTAATTTTCTATTTTAATACTTGTCTAATTATCTATAATGAAATATCCTCGTATTTCAAACCTTCACACTAGAAATATTTTGGGCCACCAAAAGCATGGAATCACTCAAAAAGTAGGTGAGGGAACAAATCCCTCACTCTTCCGGTCTTAAGCCACCTTTTTTTGCTTGGATTCATTCCTTTCATCCCCACCCAAAGAAATTATATGTCTCCTCTTCGTGAAGATATGACCTTCTTATCAATTATTACATCTTCATGAAGTTCATTGAGCTACTCAGGAGAAAACGCGTCCACAGAAGGTGCTTGAACCTATACATATTGGTCTACAATAATTGGTGGCTCATAGAGTTTTACTTTTTTCACATTAAAAACTGAATACATTTGCATATAAGGAGGAAATTCTAACTAGAGAGGGTTATTACTAACTTTATCCAAAATTGTAAAAGGTCCATACCTGATAGGTTTCAAATTTCTACCTTCACCTAGGAGTTGATCTTTGTTAATATGAATCCATACTCAATCAACAATCTGGAAATGTTGATCTATTTGATGCTTGTAATTCCATTCTTTGTACTTGTCATGACTTGATTCCACCTATTCCTACACTGCTTGATGAATTAAATGGATTTTCTGAATAAAATTCTGAACTTTATCTGCATAAAACTGTCCACATTCCACTGCATATTTCCCAAAAACAAAGTATAAGCGAGACTTTGGCAAGTGCCCAAAACATGTATTGAATGGAGACTTCTGAGTTGAAGAGAAAATAGCTCTGTTGTAGGCATGCTAAACATAATGGAAATGTTCATCCCAAAGTTTAGGATGCTTAGCATAATACCCTCAAAGAAGATGTAGCACTGTTTGATTGAACACTTTAGTTTGTCCATTGGTTTTTGGATGAAATGGTGTGCTTTTCTTCAAATTTGTGTCCATAAGTTCCCAAAAAAATGACCAAAATTTCCAAAGAAAGCGGGAATATCGATCATAAATAATAGAAGTAGGAAGTCCAAAATAGAACCATACATTTTGGAAGAACAAATCAACAGTCATTGTAGCTGTGATCTTATTTTTACAAGGCATAAGTATACATGTTTTACTGAATCAATCCTCAACAACATACAGATAATCATGTCCCTTTATAGACATTGGTAAACCTCCTACAAAATACATTAAAACACTTTCCCGTGGACAAGAAGGAATTGGAAGTGGAATGTACAAGCCTAACTTTATGTTGCTTGGTTTACTTGTTGCACATATAACACAACCTTTTACATATTTGGACACTGTATCATTCATCCAAGGCCAATAACAAAACTTGTGTAATTGTGCTACAGTTTTACCTACTCCAAAATGTCCTGAAATGAGAGAAGTGTGAGCTTCTCTGATCACATGCACTCTTTTTCTTTGTGGAATACAGATTTACCAAGATTATACAACAACTTGTCATTGATATGATAGTTCAATTCTTCATTCTGATAGCCATTCCTTAGTGATTCATAAACTTCTTTAAATTCTTCATCCTTAATATATTGTTCAACATAACTTGCATGTACTAAAGGACTTTGTTGAATGACAATATAAGAATTTGTTGGAGGTCTATATAACATATTTGCAACTTTGTTCTGAATTCATTTATTATACTTAATAGCCAAATGAAATTGTTATAGAAAACCCATCCACCTGAAATTCCTTGATTGTTTTAGCTTAGTTTGTGATTGTAAATATTGTATTGATTGATGATCAATATGTATGATTGTTTCTTTACTCATTAGGTAATGTTTCCTCTTTTTGACACTTTATACTAATGCATACAACTCTTTGTCATAGGTTTGATAGTTGATTATTTTTTTAGAGAAAGTTTCAGAATGATAGAATATTTTTCTTTATGTTGCATTAAGACTGCCCTCATTGCATAACCATTGGCATCAGTTTCTATCTCAAATGGTTGTTGTAGATATGACAGTGCAAGTACTAGATTTGTGCCGATCTTTTTTTTCAGTGTGTTGGAGGATTTTTGTTCCTTGCCTCCCCACTGAAAGATTTTGTTCACACTTTTCAAAGCATGTAAAGTGGAATCTATGAAGGAGAAGTTTGCAATCAAATTTCTCCAGTATTGGGATGCTCCCAAGAAGCTTCTTACATATGTTATATTATTTGTCTTAGGCCAGTTTACAGTGACTTCCACTTTAGAGGGATCAATCTTCAATTCACCACCCCCTACAATGTAACCTAAGTACATGAAAGATGTATTTCCAGACTCACATTTAGACATCTATAGGTACAATTTTTTCCTAAAAAGTACATCCAATACATGTTTAACATGTCTGACATGATCATCCGAAGTTCGACTAAAAATAAAAAATATCATCTATATAGACTATGACAAAGTCATCAATGAGGGCCTAAACACATCATTCATCACCCTCATAAATGTTGCGGGTGCATTAAAAATCCCAAAGGGCATTACTATCCATTCATACAACCCCTGTTTAGTTTTAAAAGTAGTATTCCAAATAGCATTGTCATGAATATGGAATTGAAGATAGCCACTTCGTAACTCTAACTTAGTGAAAAATATTTCATTCTTAAGCTGATCTAAAATATCATCCATTTGAGGAAGAGGATACATGTTCTTAATTGTGATTTTGTTCAATGGCATGTAATCAATACACATATTCCATGTGCCATCTTTCTTTTGCACCAAAACAATTGGTGAATCACACAGAGAGGAACTTGGCCGAATGGCCCCTCTCTCAACCATTTCATAAACCTTTTTCTTTATCTACGCATTCTCAATAAAGGAAGACATGTACATACCAATATTAGGAAGAGGTGCATCCTATTGTAAATGAATTTCATGTTGAACTTCCCTTTTAGGAGGTAAGCTTTTAGGTTCTTGAAACAAAATATCATAATCAGATACCACCTTTATCAAGTCCTTTTTAAGTTTAGGATCACAACCTTTAAAGGATTCACTTTTTTCAACATATTTTACTTTTACCATCACAAGAATAAAGTTCTTACTTTCTTTTATTAACCTCTTCATTTGATTTGCATAAACTAAAGAAATATTACCTTCATGTGACATGCATGGATTATATATTCAATACGATCCTTAGTGAGATGATACCTGCTATTTTCCTTGTAAAAGATCGCCTTCCTAACATACATATATGGACTACCCAACAAATTACCACATATATCCATTGGAACCACATCTAGATCTACCTCATCAACAAATCCAGAAGTGATCGAAAACCTAAGTATGCATTGTTTTGTGACTTGTAATTGTGCATTATCACATACCCATCCAAGTGGATATGCTTTAGGGTGTAACTTACTTTCCAACTGTAATTTCTTAACAATTTATTATGAAATAAGGTTTTCCTGTGATCCACTATAAAAAAGAGTGTCATTTTTTCTATGTTTGGAGATTACTCTAATATGAAATAACTCACTCATCTTTTTTTCATCCATGACATGTTCATTTATTGAAACATAACAAGAATGAATTTTACCTTGAATGCTTGTAGAAACCACCTTAGTTTGATCCCCATAATATGATACCAAATAATGTTGGATTTTTGCTGTAGTAGTATTTTATGTTCTTTATTCTAAAACATCTCAGGCTAGAGCTCTAGTTGAAGTTTCCAACATTTGGAAGCATGATCATGACCTTTATTCTGACAATAAGTACAGGTAGGCTTATCTCTTTCCTTCTTCACAGTACTTGTGTGTTTACCTTTAAACTTGTTTTCAACTGGTTTGAAAGGTTTCTTGGAAAAATTTTCTTTGGTATTCTTCCCCTTTGTCTCTATGTGAGTTGCTTGAACACATACCTCATCAAGGTTAGTCAGATTAAACATTAACGTAATACCACGTAAATAATTATGCATTCCTCCTATATACTTGAGAATATTTTCTTAGGTGTAAAGAGGTATACCAAGTACCAATGCTCTTTTTCGGTATTCTTGTGTGTAATATTGTAGACTTTTTCCCTTACCTCGCCTCAGATTATGCCAGTCCACCATAGCTTACTACATATACCTTAATGGATAAAACTTCTTTTTTAATGTTGATGTGAACTCATAGCAAGAGGAGATGATTTTACCTTTTGTGGCAAGATCCTCTTATGATCTTCTGTCCCACCAGATGAGAGCAGTCACTCCAATTCAGAGAGAAGCCAACTGAATTTTAATGTTATCTTCAGTAAAATTTTGAATCCTATAATAAAATTCAATTTGACGGATCCATTTATCCAATTTCTCAACATTAAATCTCTCCATTATACATAGGTAATTCAAACTTAATATCTAGCTTTAATTGAGGCACATTAAAGTCAAGTTTTGCTTTTCAAATGGAGAATGCATAGAACCATCAATATAAGACACAGAAGATGTTGGAGTTTTAGCAGGTTCCTCACCACCTCCTTCCTTTTTACGTTCAATATGAGATGGACCTCCTCGTTCACCTTTATTCTGATCTTTATAGAGCTCCTCTACCATCGTTTTCATTCTCATGAAATCTTTGAGAAATTCCCCTTCAGATGGGATAAAAGAAGTCACTTGTTCTCCTTTTGGTGAATCCATTTTCCCTCTTCTTGAACCAATATCTAGATCAAACTCTTCAAGTTCTCCTTCGCCACGTTGTAGCCTGGATATTGTTAACCTAAACTAATAATGCAATGGTTATTAATACTTGATACCAATCTTGATATGAAATTTCAGGATCTTTTTCAACCAAAAATTTGCATGTGAAACTTATTGTTAAATACTCATAAACAAGCTTTACAAACCAAAATTTAAATGCTGAATCACCCAAACATACGAAAATAAACATAAAACAAACCATGAAAATGATAGACAAGAATTGATAACAAAGTTCACCCATCTTGGGCTACGTCTCTAAGCCACTTCCAACAGGAAGTCTAATCTTATTAACTTGTCAAAACTTATAATAATGGGTTTTTGGAACCACTTCTGATTTTTGTAGTCACTAGAAAAAAACATACAACACCATTGCGATCCTCTTGAAATTTTGAGAAAAATGAGTATAAACTCGACCAGGTTTGCCTGAGGCCTCCTCTGGCGCGCAAATCAAGAAACTACTTCTGCACAAACGAAAAAATAGTATGGACTGTATGGATTTCTGCCTCAGGATATACTCCCATTAATGGTTGTATGCCTTGGGATATGTGCTATGTACCTGTCTAAAATATTGTGCACGCGCTGAGTCTGAACCATGGCTTCAGTCTCGATCTATGTGCAAATAAAACTCCCCTTATGTGGTTAAAAAACAAGGTTTAAATGGGGTTCTGGCACTAATTTGAATGAATACACACCCATTTGGGTTCCCCCATTTTCTCCTGCAATTCTTAAGGGAAATCCGTTGAATCCCATACAATGGGAAGATGATGGTGCATTGGCTAAGACGTTGTAATATGGGGCAGAGGTCCCTAGGTCAATCTCGTGTGACACTCCACATTTAACGCTATTATTATAATGTTTCAATCCTGCGTTGCTTGGTTTTTTTATTGTGTTGAATCGTGACCTGGCTCATTACTTAGCAGTGCTTTGTTGATTGGCATGTGGCATGCTCCTTGGTCCTCTTGTCGATTTTGTTGGTGTCTCCTTGGTCCTCTTGTCGGTTTTGTTGGTGTTGATGGTTTGAAAGTGGTTCCATGAATACTCTGCGATGTTGGTGTATGGACATAAAATATGGTCTCAGTTTTGACCATGGGTTTGAGAGATATTCCCTCGACCCCACCCATTTTTCAAAATATATATTACTTCAAAATTATATACAAGCTGTGACCTATAGCTATTAGGAACTATAGACGAGAACCTTGGCTAGCACAAATTTGTGAACGCTTGGGCTATAGGGATGTCTTGGATTCAATTCCTGTAGAATCCAACCAAAATTTTCCAAACCAAACTTGAGCCATTTTTTTTCCATTTTGACCATTTTTTAACATGTTTTGTTGAAAATTCAAACACTGATAACTTCTGCGTATAGAGGTTTTTTTGTGCGAAATGAGTGTTGACGGAAAGACTCTGACAAGCTATTTACCCTGGTAAGTGCTATTTTTCTATTTGAATATTTATATAATGATCTATAATGAAATATCCTCCTGGATCATTCTTTACAACATATTGATCCTAGATAACTTGTATTATTAGGTCATCAATCCTATTCATAAGAGGAAGAGTCTTATGCCTTTCCTTCCCCTAAAAAGGTTATCATGATGCATAAATGAGCTAATTCTAAGAGAAACAATGGTTCTTCTAAATACCCCCACAATTTCATGCCCAAGGTATAACATTAGGTAATATTCATGATCCTAAACCTAATAACCTTGATATTTAAATAGACTATGTTCAATTTGATAATTTTTATGGGTTGTTCCCTGCTAGAGTATTTTGTAGGGAGATGAAGAAATACATACACCAACATACTGAAGAAACAAAATAATTTGAAAATTATACACACCATCTCAATCATTTCATTAGTAAGGAACATACTTATACATGAAAAAAACAACTCCTTGTGAAGCAATCAACTCCTACAATCACTCAACAAACATCCTCTAAATTCATTCACAAAAGATGATCTCAATCTCAAATTATCTCTACAATATATGAGCACTCTAACAACTATAACAATTATACATAATTAGACTAAATATATCACAAGTGATTCATGAACCCAAATGTATCCCCCATAATGATCATTTAGGAGATTCCATGATCATCTTTGAATTTGTATAACTTATCCTTTGATAGTTCTTTTGTGAAAATATTTTCAACTTGCTCTTATTTACTACACTATGTGATATTAAGCACACCTTCTTGAACCAAATATCAAACAAAATGATATTATATATCTATGTGTTTTAGTTTTGTTGTGGAACAATGGATTCTTAGCCATATAAATACCACTTTGACTATCACAATTAAGGAGTGCTATTTTTGCTCATGTAGATCCTGGAAAATTCTTATTATCCAAACTACTTCACATGTTGCTATAGCTACTACTATGTACTCTACTTATGTTGTGAAAAGTGAAACTGTAGGTTGGATTTTAGCACTGCATGACGTAATTGTTGTTGAACCCATGTTGAATGTATAACCTAAAGTAGACTTTATGTAATCCATACAACCTATCCAATATGAGTATGTGCATTAATTCAACCTAAAATCCTCTATAGATCTGTATACCAAGATAAAACTAATTGTACCACATAGATACCTCAAAATTATCTTAGTTTCTTTCAAATGTAACTATTGGGGATATGACATTAATATTGAAACCAAGCTAACCACAAATGTTATATCTAGTCGAGTTGTAGTTAGGTAGGTCAAACTTCCAACCAATAAATGATATATATTACTATCAACTGAACTTGAGTCATCATTTATGTATAATTTCAACCCAATTTCTAGAGGATTTGTAATTAGCTCACGACATAAAATTGTTATCTTCTTTATGCCATAGTTAAATTCCTGAGAAATAATGCAACTCAACAAAATTTGTTATTTCAAGTCATCAACATATAATGCAACCATGAGAATTTATTGTCCCAATTAAAGAATATAGATATTGGGTTGAGATGAATTGTTATTTATACCATGAACTTGTAAGTATTTATGAATCCTTGAATACCATGCTCTCGGTGCCTATTTGAGACCATACAAGGCCTTCTCCAACTTGTAAACATATTCTTCTTTGCTTTGAACTTCAAAACCTTCATGTTTCTCCACATAAATCTCTTCATCCACATAAGCATTCAAGAAATTTGATTTAACATTTATCAAAACAAATTTTCACCTATATTGTGCAGATAATGCAAGTATAATCCTTCTTGTATCTGTGTTTTCCATTGGAGCAAATGTTTTTGTATACTCAGTTCCTTCCTTTTGTTCACAAAATTTTGAAACTAAAAGGGATTTATGCTTATTAATTATACCATTTGATTTATACTTAGTATTATAAACCCATTCACTACCAATATTTAACGTCCCTGTCCATCAATCGAATGACATAGGAGGGGATATGAATGATTATGGTTTCTTAATTAAGCATGAAGGCCATATATGAATTTATAAGAGAAAAATAGTGTTTAAAAACAGAATAATAAACATAGTGAAATTTAAACTTGATCCACACACATATCACATGCATTTACCAGTATAATATAACACATGCATAATCATGATTTATTTCTCATCAAACAACAACATTTTAGATTTAAACACAAAGAAATACTTATCTAGAACAAGGATCCAAGAAATTGGTTGTGTAAGTGCAATTTTTTTCACCCAAGCGTAGATATATAGTATGTCTAGCATATACTATTTCTGTTTAGATTCCATCACCAAGCATAGATGTGAGTCCACCAGGGTGAAGGAAACATCTACAATTTTCTATGTCTCGGCCCACAACATCTCTATGGCAAGCCAAATGCTCACATAGAACTCTAGAGTAGCCTCAAACAACTAGAATTCCCTTGTCTCCATAATACTTTCCACACACAACACTTTCCAAGCTCAGGAATCCCCTTCACCAATATAGATCCCTCGAGTGATCCATTTTCCAAGTGCTTCCAGTATGTTCATAGAACGATTCTGACTAGTTGCATCATGTTGGGGATATACCTATAGCTTTCATTCATCGCTTCTCGAGAATGTGTGATTAGAAAAATTCATAAGGTCGGTCTCAATCCTTGGGGTTAGTCTCAATCAATTCATGGGGTTGGTCTCAATCCATTTTCTAAGTGCTTCTAGTATGTTCATAGAAAGAGTCCGACCGGTTGTATCATGTTGGGGATATACCTATAGCTTTCATTCATCGCTGCTCGGGAATGTGTGATTAGAAAAATTCTCTCTATGTCTATAGATTGGGGTCACAAGATGGTGAACAATATGGTGTCCGAAAAGTATGTGACACGTCAGTGTTTGGTGACCAAAATGGTTAAATTAGTTAGGTGAATGCAAGTCTCCTCTAAGGGCGAGTCTCTATGATAATAAAGGGAAGTATCTACGAGCATCAATGTGTCATGGGGTTTAAGTCTGAGTGTAAAAAAATTATACAAGTTCATGTGTGAACAAGTAGAGTGATGGTGTCAAGGTGATCTCCGTGTTTGCGAGGGTCCATGCCTATGAGGTTCTGAGTGTGAATGGGGTTTGTTAAAAATGAGATAAAAACTCTAAGGGTTTGCACATGAACGTAAGTCTTAGGGGAGCATAAGTCTTGAGAGATTCTGGGAAAACTGGTGTGTGAGAAAAATTAGGTCCAAGAACATGCAGTTGTAATGTCCCCGACCCTCCGACTGGTGAAGAGGACGCTACAGATGCTATCTATCTGGGAATTTGACCCATAAAATGTAAACTAAAATGCATTGAACCAAAATACACAGATGCATAAAGAATTAACATTCAGTGGAAGCAATTACATTTAATTCAACCATTCAACACATTTTAACATGTTCATTGTAATTCATATAAACAATACAGTTGCATGGGTAAATTCACAAGAATACTTATCTTTGAATGAAGCTTCCTGTGACCAGCTATGCCATTGTAACGTTCCACCCAACCATAGGCCAATGTGCTCCTTAATCTCTCAGCAATACCGCCACCCCTGTGCTGGGCATGATTTCCCCAAGGAAAATGAAACTAGCAGGTTCACACATAGCCAAAGATATGTCAAAACTCAATCAAGCCAAAGCTGTGTTTGGGTTTATCAGACTGCCAAGGGGATGGAAAGGCTTGTTTCTAAACTAGTGAGCTCAACCATAGAGCTATGGACACCTACACAAGATCTGACTTGGATTTCCCAACACATACACATCGAACACAAGGAATCATCCCCTTCTCTACTATACAGTCCCTCAGGCTATGCATTCCCTTCCAGTGCTATTTAGGATGTGAAGTAAGGGATAATCAGCCCTCAATATCTCTTAGTGAGGTTCCTCATGCACTAGATTTATCAAGCCAATTACCTCTTGCACTCTTAACTAATTTAGACCAAATCAAAGAGCATAACAACTCAAACCAAGGAAAGAGTGCACATACAACAAAATACCAATTGTCGGTCCTTGGAAAAACGCTAGGAAACCAAAAAACGGATTTGCAGATAGAGAAAACACTAGGGAGAGAAATACTATTTCAATAATCGTTTAATGACTTCCTAGGGCCAAAATCGACCTATGCAAAAATCCAAATCATTTTTATTTATTTATGAAGGTTGTTAGAATATAATCCGTTAGGGTTATATAATGTAAATAAATAAATAGTAGGAAGCCAAACAGGCTGAGCGGAAGGTGAAACCCAACCGCCATGTGATTTGTATAAATATAGGCATTTGCATTGGAATAATAATCAATCAGGATTTATTACCAACAAGTGGTATCAGAGCGCTGCCATAACTCCTGCTTGTTGCCAGTCTACCCATTTCTGGCATTATGCTTGCCAGTCCATTGCCAGACTGCTCCATCAGTCTGCCAGTCGAGTAGCATGCATTGTCTGCGTTACAATTCCTTCATGATTGAGTATGTGTGCTGCAAACCCTAATGCTGATTCTTCTTTGTGCTGCGACCTCTTCTTTGTGCTGCGACCTCTTCTTTCCTCCTCGATTTCTGAGTGAGCCCTTGTTATTGAATGTTACATTGAAGACTGCATAAAGGGTGGAAACCCTAATCCCATGAACCGGTGAGGTTGATTTTGAGGCTGCGTTGAGATTGATTTTGAGACTGCGGTGAGGTTGATTTTGAGTCTGCGTTGAACTACAAGAGAATACCCGCAGGCTACAGCAACGCGTGACTACGTTGAAGTAGTAATGCTGGAGATTGAAGTCGTATTGGAGTAATGCTGGAGATTGTCTGTCTTTTGATGAGAATCTGCGAAGATTGAAGAGATCGCGACTGCAATTTCTGGAATAGATGCCTAGTATGTGTTCTGGCTGCATGATATGTGACCTCTGTGTTAAAGAACGCCACAGCCTGAAGAATGACCTCTGTGTTGAAGAACGCCACAGCCTGAATATTGAAATTGTCTTGATGTTGTGAATCCTTTGACTACCGGTGAAGATTCATTCCACTGAGTGGAGACTGATATATATCCTACATATATTGTGCGTGGAGCTTCCTTGGAGGCTGCGTTGAAGACCATTCTGCGTAGAGAACTCTGTCGTGAATGATATTATGCTGGCTGCGTTGAAGAGCTATGCTGATGGTATTAAGTGACTGATATAGATTGCCTTGAAGTCTGAAGGCGGTGTGAAGGACTCAGTGAAGAGCCTGCGTGGATAATGACTGTAAAAGACTGTGTGGTGAGGAGCTGCGTTGAGTTGAAGTATTATTTGCTGCGTGGAGAAGATTGCCTTGAACGCTGAAATAGCGTGGAGGAAGCAAACCCTAGTTTTTCCGGTGGAAGTGCATAAAACCTAAATTTTGCTGATATTGCTCATATGTATGATATATGCTCCTGTATTGGAATTACTGGTGACTGTATGCTGCGACTTGAAGACTCTATATATTGAAGCCTGCGTGAAAGCTGATGAGTGAAACCTGCGTGAAAGCTGATGTGTTGAAGACTGATGCCATTGCTGATGCCTTGACAGCGTGAACCTGCTCGTAGAGAGACTGCTCGTGGAGAGAATGTGTGATATATGATGAAGGCTATAGACCGCCAGCTGATAGATCGCCTCTCTTGATATAGAGATCTAGCAGCACATTGTGAGCATTTGTGAGATAGTATGCATGTCTCCAAAAAGAGGATGACAGGTCTCCCAGTTGGAACGAGAAACTTCTTTTTGAAGATTGCGGAAGAAAATGTTTGAAACCCCACTGTTTTCAAGCTGTTTGAGTCGCTGTGAGATATAAATTGCAATTGCAATTTCTATCTTAAAGATTAAGCTTATTGGAGACTGAATGGTGAAGCTGTGCGTGAAAGCATGAATGGTGAAGTGTTGAAGACTGATATACATTGCGTTGAATCTTTTTGAAGCCTGAAGCCTGCATGTGCCTACCGTGAAGCTGTGCCTGCGTGAAGCCTGTGAAGCTGTGCTGGGCCTGAAATGAGTTTGTTGTAAGCTAGGTTGAAGAGTGAGAGTGAACCCTAATTTCTGGTTAATCATTTCTGCTGTAAAATTTACTTCTGTAACATTTCTGAACTTGAGGCAGTGACCATACTATACGTACTAGAAGAGTGCTATGATTTCCATAGGATTCATATTGTCTACATTGTTGATGGTGATAGCATTAATTTGTTGAAGCTGTGAATTTGAAGAGTTCCTGAGACTGCTGAATATTTATCAGTCGAAGGGTCAAATTGCTGCAAAAATGATGGTGTTTTTGTAATTATTATGCCATTTTTACAATATTCTTGCAATCATCCACCTTCTCCACTGCCATTGTAGAAGTTGATGAGGCACATGCAACGCAGTTAGGGTTGGAAAACTGAGCATGAGCCTGAAGCTGAGTCTGCCTACACCTCTCTCATGGGATATATTGTGACCTGATATATATATACTGACTAATATATGCTGACTGATATATTTTGTATATTGAAGAAGCTTGTGTATACTCACCTGAAGCTTGCATTGTATTCACCTTGGCAGATACTGTAGACCTGCAAGGTTATTATTATTTTTCTATTTCTCTTTGTCATATCAAGTTCATTATTGTAAATTACACTAACAGTTGTAAAGATGCACTCTTTGGCATCTAGTATTGGTGCTGCCCTAGCTGGCAAAGACCAATCCAAAGACCCTTCCAAGGGAGATTACAGCAAGAGAGGCAGAGGGGGCAGAAACAAATCCAGAAAAAGATCAAAGTGCAAGCGTTGTGGAAATACTGGGCACACATCAGATCAGTGTTGGGCTTCATGGGACTCCATCAAAGATAAGCATAACCAGAAGAAAGATGACCACAATGCTAGTAAATCTTCTGATTCCTGTATTGTTGCACATTGTAATCTTGGATTTAATGAAATGACTTCACTTTCATCTTACAAAGATTGTTGGCTGCTTGATACTGGTGCAACATCACACATGACATTTAGAAAATATTGTTTTGAAGAACTGAATGAAACAATAGATGGCATAGTTTACTTTGCAGATAAGTCAAGTATTAAACCAAAGGGAATGGGCACCATTCGACTGAAGATGCCTGGATTCCCTGATTTCTTGTTGAAGAACGTTCTCTATCTTCCAGAGTTGCAGAGAAGCCTGCTGTCCTTGGTGGAGATTCGACAGCAAGGCCATTCCATCCACATGTTTGATGGAATCATTGAAATAAGAAAGTCCTCTGACAACCAAGTCATCATGACTGGATACGAAGATGGAAAGCTGCTAAAGCTCAAGGGTTCATCCACAAGATTTCAGAACTATGCCTACCTCTCTCAACATGGAGAAGGTAATATGTCATCTAGCTCATTGTGGCATGCAG
>LPNX010101991.1:241096-268168 GCA_001517045.1 Pseudotsuga menziesii | reverse complement strand
ACACTATGAGTCTTGGATCAGCAGCTGTCTCATGGAGATCACGCAAACAATCAGTTCCGGCAGATTCAACAACAGAAGCAGAATATGTGGCTACAGCTGAAGAAATGAAAGAAATAGTATGGCTCAGGAAGATACTTGAAGATTTGCAAGAAAAACAAGAGAACTCCACTCCATTACTGGTCGACAATACTTCTACAATCAAGCTGGCTAAGAATCCTAGATTCCATGATCGAACCAAACACATCAACACAAAGTATCATTTGATTCGACATCATGTAGAAGCCAAGATAGTCCATCTTCGACATTGTTCCACAAATGATCAAGTTGCAGACATCTTCACCAAAGCGCTTGGACGAGAAAAGTTTGAAAGGTTCAGAAACATGCTTGGACTTACAAACACCCCTTCGGATTAAGAGGGGGATTGTTAGAATATAATCCGTTAGGGTTATATAATGTAAATAAATAAATAAATAAATAGTAGGAATCCAAACAGGCTGAGCGGAAGGTGAAACCCAACCTCCATGTGATTTGTATAAATATAGGCATTTGCATTGGAATAATAATCAATTGGGAGTTATTACCAACAAAGGTGACTATGGCAATACGAGAGCCAAAACAACTGCCATGAACCCCAAAATCATGCTTCTAGCTTCTTTTCCACTCAGCAAGGTAAAAAAATGGTGCTAAGCCATGGGAGAATCCATGAAAAAACAGGAGAACGTAAATATTCTTGCTCACTCGTTGAATAATAACCAAAACAAATTCCTGGGAATGCAAATATGAGGAAAATGGGCAAAAATGTGAATGATGACACACAAAGAAATTCAGCTGCATGAAGGAAGCCAATGTGAGGGAGAATGGGTGAGGAAAATGGAAGTAATGGGTGAGTAATGGCTTGGGAATGCATTCCCAAGAATTTACTTTCCCCACAAGTCAGAAAAATATTTTCCAAAATCTGACGACTTCTTCGATTCGAATTTCTGATTGCCATACTCTCCCCGATTCCCATGCATTAACTAACTCAACCATATTTTGGAGGAATTAAATGATTGGGCACAAAAGACAAAATGGGTAGTTGAGGGTTTGATGGGTTCTCCCTTTGACATTTTTGGATTTTCCCCATTGGCCCCAAAGGTTAAATATTCCCCCCTCCTTATCCTTAGGAAAATTATGCCCCCATCTCATTATTTGTTGCATAGACATAGATGGTTGTGGGTTTTTAATTAAATTGCATATTTACATGATTCCCAAAAATTATAATGTGCCGGCTAGCATGAAATATACCTTCGGCAACGATTTTAATCGCTGGAACATAAAACGATAAATCGATGGTGGGTCTTTTTCCTTTAGCTACACACCACTATTAATTACAATATATACATCATATACATTTTAATGCAAACTAGGTCAAAACCAGGGTGTTATATTCCCCTCCCCCTTCAATAGCACTATCCTGAGTGCTTGAAAAAATTGAACAAAATTCTACACTAGTACCGCCTCAGTGCTCTGCAGAATTGAACAAAAATGGGTGTGCCAATCACATGGCATCTTCTAGCTCCCATGTAGCCTCTTCAGGACCGTAGTGCTCCCATTGCACCTTTACCTACCCTATGGCTCGGTTCCAGAGCATTGTGACCTTCCTGTCGAGGATGCGTATTGGCTCGATTTGGAACTATCCCTTGGGTTCTACTTGAATGACATCCCAAATTATCACATGGTTAGGATCATGTACATATTTCTTAAGCAAATAACATGAAAAACATTATGAGATCTAGTGCTAGCAGGCTATGCAAATCTATATGCAACTCGCCCTATTCTTTCAAGCACTTCAAACGACCCACAATATCTAGGTGACAGATTGGCACAACTTCCAACCTTCAAGGAACTCTTCTTTGCCCTCACTCTGAGGTAAACATGATCCCCTATACTAAACTCTTTGTTCACCCTATGCTTATCTGCATAGCTTTTCTGTCTATCCTGGGCTGCTTTTAGATTTTGTTTGATCTTTACAACCTCCTGCTCCATATCCTTGAGCAATTATGGACCAAGCACAACCCTGTTCACTGGGTTATGCCAAGTCACTGGTGTCCTACACCTTATACCATACAAATCTTCATACGGGCTCATCCCCAAGGATGCTTGCTGTCCATTGTTATAAGCAAACTCTACAAAGTGTAGATAATCTCCCCACTTACTTGGTTTATCCATCACATACATGTGAAGAATGTACTCAAGCACCTGGTTAACTCTCTTTGTCTATACATCAGTATGAGGATGGTAGGCAGTGCTGAAGTTCAACTTTGTACCCAAATATGCAAACAACCCCTTCCAAAATTGGAAGTGAACTTGACATCTCTGTCAGAGACTATTTCCTTAGGCAATCCATGCAATTTGAAAATCTCCTTCATGAATATCTTTACAAAGTCATCAATCTTATGCATAGACTTAACTGGTATGAAATGCACTGCCTTTGTCAACTTGTCTACGAAAACCATGATGGAATCATGTTGTCTCCAAGTCATTGGAAATCCTATAATGAAAGCCATGGAAATAACTTCCCATTTCCATTCTGGAACTAGCAAAGGCTGCAACAAACCTGCTGGGTGTTGATGCTCAACCTTTACCTGTTGACATTTCATGCACCTTGAAATATATTCAAACATGTCCTTTTTCATTCCTGGCCAAAAGTACTGCTTTTTGGCTGTAGCAATTGTCTTCTGATATCCTAGGTGACCAGAATATGGAGCTTGATGGATTTCATCCATAACAACTCTCCTCAAATCTGTTACATTTGGAATATAAATTCTGCCTTTATAAGTAAGGAGTCCATTTTCTTCCAATTTATATCCCTCATACTTCTTCTTAAGACTTTATTGTTGCAATTTTTCTTTTACCTGCACATACATTTCATCTTTAGCAGTATTACTAACAATCTGTTGTCTCAAATCTGATTGGCAAATACTAAGAGATGCCACATGCATTTATTGCACATTCCTGCTGAGCACACCGGCTAGTTTATTCTCTTTTCCGTTTATGTGCTTGATTTCAAAATCAAACTCACATAAAAACTCCAGCCATCTCGCTTTCCTAGAATTTAGAGTGGGCTGATCAAATAAATACTTCAAACCACAATGGTCTATCCTTAGCTCAAATCTTCTTCCCATCAAGTAATGCCGCCACATATTGAGAGCATGTACTATGGATGCAAGCTCTAGATCATGAGTGGCATAGTTTTTCTCACGTTCCTTCAACTTTCTTGATTCATAACATATCACATGGTTGTCTTGCATAAGGAATCCTCCAAGCCCTTGTCCGCATGCATCAGTACATACCACAAGATCTTTCTCTGGGTCTGCAACCTTCAATACTGGTGCACTAGTGAGAAGGTTCTTCAACTGCTGGAAGCTTTCTTCACACCTTGATGTCCATTCAAACTTTATCCCCTTCTTTTTCAAAGAAGTGATGGCATGTGAAACTTTGGAGAATCCTTCAATGAATCTCCGGTAGTATCCTGCAAGTCCCATAAAAGATCTTACATCTGTCACATTTCTTGGAGTAGGCCAATTCATAATGGCTTCAATCTTTTCAGGGTCCACAAATATACCCTCTTCTGAGATAATGTGACCCAAATACTGAATTCTATCTTTATAGAAGTCACACTTGCTCAACTTTGCATACATTTGATGCTCCCTAAGCAATTGCAATGTCAATCTCAAATTCTCTTCATGCTCTTCCTCATTCTTAGAATAAACAAGAATGTCATCAAGGAAAACAAGAACAAACTTGTACAAATACCTACTGAAGACACTGTTCATAAGGCACATAAATGTAGCTAGTGCATTTGTGAGACTAAATGGTACCACTACAAAGTCATAATGTTCATACCTTGTTCTAAAGGTTGTCTTATGAATGTGTTCATCCTTGATTCTTACTTGATGGTAACTAGACCTCAAATCAATCTTGGAAAATACCTTTGATCCCCTCATTTGATCAAAGGGGTCATCAATTCTAGGCAAAGGATATTTGTTCTTCACCGTGACTTTGTTCAGATGTCTGTAATCAATACACAACCTAAGTGTACCATCTTTCTTCTTTACAAACAAAACTGGTGCTCCCCAAGGAGACACACTCGGCCTGATATACTTCTTCTCCAACAACTCTTGCAGTTGCATCTTTTCTAACATCTCTAGTGTACTCATTATGTATGGTGTCTTGGACACTGTTTCTTCTTGTTGCACAAGTTCAATTGTGAAATAAATGTCCCTCTTTGGAGGAAACCTTGGAATCTTATTAGGAAACACATCTCCGAATTCCTGCAACACATGAAATTTATCCAACCTAGGATTTTCATTCTCTATTGCTTCCAAAATATGAGCTGCACACAACTGGAAACCTTTCCTACAGAACTTATTCAATTGCAATGTTGAAATCTGCCTCATAGAAATCACCTTTGGAATGCCTCTTACAACTATTGGGTTCCCTTCTTCATCCATGCATTCGAAAGTCTTATTATAATAGTCAAGATTTACTCTATGAGATTCTAACCAATCCATTCCAATGAGAACATCATAGGAACCAAGTGGTAGAACATTCATATCGACACAAGTGACCAATCCATTCATTACCAATGGACATTTCTCTACCACTTCACTAACCTTTCTTTTAGTCCCGGTGGCTAGCTGGACTAACCAAGATTTTCTATGCTTTACTTTCTTAAAAGCACAAATCTCCACTACATCAGGGTTAATGTAACTGTGAGTAGAACCGGGGTCAATCAAAATAGAAACATATTGCTCAACAATCTTACTTGCAACTTCAACCACAGTTGACTGGTGATCTTCCTGGCGGTCCTCCAGGGCTGCATAAATCCTAGGGACGACCCTTGCTACTTGACCCACTGTTTCTGCTTATTGAATGTTGTAAGCTGGCCTTGCATTCTCATTCTCAAGTGGACAATTTTTGCACATGTGGGGTCCTCCACATTTCTAACATTGGAGAAGTTCTTTGTTCTAATGCGGATCTCTTGTCTTCTCTCCCACCACTCCAGCTGGCTTAATTGCAGCTTGGGATGGCTGCTTCTGCTGATTCCTGAAGTTAGAAGGTTTGAAGCCTTTCTTCCTTTGGTCAGACTTCTCATTCTTTTTTTCCTTCAATGTCTTATGATAATCAGGTTTACCTTTGCTTTTCTCATAGCATTACTTAGCTTTCGTCATTGCTTCTTCAAGATTTCTAGGTTCATAAAACTCAATTCTCTCTTTGTAATACTGAGGCAAGCCACTCAGGAAATGCTGGATCTTCACATTCTCATCTTTTATGTACCTGACATACCTCAATAGTTCCAAGAACTTATTTTCATACTCTTCCATGGTCTGTTGTCCCAATCTCAGCTTATGGAATTCTTTAATCTTATCATCATAGTACCTGTCAAAGAGGGTACTTGTGCTTGAAGTATTTCTTGAATTGTTTCCACACAATTCTTCTTTCATTAACCTTCTTTACTTGCCTATGGTGTTCCCACCATATGGATGCTCTCCCAGTCAAATTGAATATAGATACCCTTGCTTTCATATTTTCGGAGTAGTCTTGAACTTGGAAATAATTCCTCATCCCAAGAAGCCAAGCCTCAGCTTCTTGGCCAGTCTTGACCTCACGACCGTTAAAAGTAGGAGGCGTTGCCTTTTTGAATTCATCTCGTGAATTGTTCTTGTAACGTCTCCTCCTCTTATTGCTATGAGATGGAGAGCTTGAATCCCCACTGGGTTTTTCAGAATCAGATGACCCACTGGTAGTCCATTATGGAGTATTCCTTCTGTCCCTAGAAGCCCTCCGGGAAACATGGGACCTTTTTTGGGAATCTCCCCTAGCGCTACTCCTGCATCTTTCTAGATTAGTTGTCTAATGTACAGAATTTATCTATCCCTGGATGTTTGTCAAAATTTGTAGTATAGCTGCATTTATCTGATTTTCATCTTCTTGAGCCTTAAGCATCCTTTCATTGTCTTCTCTGCAACTTTGCAACTCCACCCTTAGGCTCCTCATGGTGGATGCAATATCTGGGGGAGTATCTTGAAATATTCTCCCATCGGACTCTGTCTCATCATTTCCAACTCTGACATTTTCTCCCATAGCATCTTCATCGAAATCATAGGGATCCTATGCATCATTCATGTCGTCGATTCTCATCTTATCCCAACCAAGAATGCATTTTTGAAAACTGCTCTATGCGGAATGCTGCCCCTAAAGGTGACTATAATTCTGCACAATGTGTTAATAAACACAACTGTTAGATGCATAACAATCTCATGAATTCATAATTACTTACTTGGATTTGGACAATACTATATGGACAACTTTTTCAAAACATAGAATTTTCTTTCCACCAGGAACGACGGTCTCAAGGGGACGACGGGGGTCAAGGGGGCTTGCCCCCTTGTAAATATTTGATTTTCTCCCAATCCAGCACATAATATCGCTGCCATTTTTCTCCTTTTTCAGCCCTGTAAATCCACTGAAAAACTGCTGAAAATCTACTTTTCCCACTGAAAAATTCCATTGAAAAACTCATATTTTTCCATCCGATCATATCCCTTCCCAACTAGTCATCTGATGTATCAGGTCACTACTTGACAACTCTTCCGACACCTCAGTGGATCGATCTTCATTTTTCATCCGATGCACATCAAGTCAATCTTCCTCTATCTTCTGATGCCATATCGGGTCGATATTCCTCTGTCATCCGATGCCATATCAGGTCGATCTTCCTCTGTCTTCCGACGCATCGAATAAATCTTCCTCTATCTTCTGACAAATAGGTTGATCAATATTCTATTCTATTCTGACACATCGACTCCCTTTAGGTGAGCCTTGCCGACACCTTGGCTCCGCTTCAACGAACGTATTCTGAGATGCATCGGAGAGCTTCTCCTGAGAGACATCGGAATTTTTTTTTCGAGATTTCCTATACTCAAAAAAATTTGAAAATTTTTCTTCTCTTCTTCCTCTTTCCACCGCCTTGTCGGCTCCCTTCCGGTAAGCCTTGCCAATAACTCGTCTCCGCCTAGTCGAGACCTTCGGCTCCTCCCAGCCGAGACCCTCAACTCCTCCCAGCCGAGACCTTCATCTTTACCTAGCTAAGACCATCGAATCCTCCCAACCGAGACCTTCGGCTCAACCTAGCTGATACCTTCGGCTCCACCTAGCCGAGACCTCCAGCTCCTTCGACTCCTCCCAGCCGAGACCTTCGGAAAAAATTTCAAACTTAGACAATTTTTTTCAAAATTTCTCTCCGTTTGGTTTCTTTACCGGATGGAATCAGCTTAAGTCCTCCGACGTATCGGATGGAATTCAACCTAATTCATTCGACGTATCGAATGGACTTCAGCCTAAGTCATCTGATATTTCCCATACTTCGAATTTTTTTTGAAATTTTGAAAATTCTCCCTGATTTTTACATTTTTCCTCTGCTGGGCATAGGGTAACCTGCCTCTGTCACTGCTTCTTCATGGCCCATTGAGGCCCATGTGACAACGAAGCTCTGATACCACACTGTAATGTCCCCAACCATCCGACCAGTGAAGACGACGCTACGGATGCTATCTATTTGGGAATTTGCCCCATAAAATGTAAAATAATATACATTGAACTAAAATACACAAATGCATAAAGAATTAACATTTAGCAGAAGCAATTACATTTAATTCAAGCATTCAACATATTTTAACATGTTCATCGTAATTCATATAAACATTACAATTGCATGGGTAAATTCACAAGAATACTTATCTTTGAATGAATCTTCCCGCAACCAGCTGTGCCACTACAACTTTCCACCCAACCATAGGCCAATGTGCTCCTTAATTTCTCAGCAACACTACCACCCCTGAGCTGGGCATGGTTTCCCCAAGAAAAAAGAAACTAGCAAGCTCACACATAGCCAAAGATATGTCAAAACTCAGTCAAGACAAAGCTATGTTTTGGTTTATCATACTGCCAAGGGGATGGAAAGGCTTGTTGCTAAACTAGTGAGCTCAACTATAGAGCTATGGACACTTACACAAGATCTGACTTGGATTTTCCAACACATACACATCCAACACAAGGAATCATCCCCTTCTCTGGTGTACAGTCCCTCAGGCTATGCATTCCCTTCCAGTGCTATTCAGGATGTGAAGTAAGGGATAATCAACCCTCGAGATCTCTTAGCAAGGTTCCTTATGCACTAGATTTATCAGGCCAATTACCTCTTCCTCTCTTAATTGATTCAGACCAAATCAAAGAGCATAACAACTCAAACCAAGGAAAGAGTGCACATACAGTAAAATACCAATTGTCGGTCCTTGGAAAAATGTTGGGAAACCCAAAAACGGATTTGCAGATGGAGAAAACACCAGGGAGAGAAATACGATTTCAACAATTGTTTAATGAATTCCTCGGGACAAAATCGACCTATGTAAAAACCCAAATCTTGTTTTTGATTTCTGAAGGTGACTATGGCAATACAGGAGCCAAAACGATAGCCATGAACCCCAAAATCATGATTCTAGCTTATTGGCCACTCAACAAGGTAAAAAAAATGGTGCTCAAACGTGGGAGAATCCATGAAAACACAGGAGAACATAAATCTTCTTGCTCACTTGCTAAATAATAACCAAAACAAATTCTCGGGCATGCAAATATGAGGAAAATGAGCAAAAACATGAATGATGACTCACAGAGAACTTCAGTTGCATAAAGGAAGCCAACATGAGGGAGAATGGGTGAGGAAAATGGAAGTAATGGGTGACTAATGGATTGGGCATGCATTCCCAACCATTTAATTACCCCACAAGTCAGAAAAATGTTTTCCAAAATCTGATGACTTCTTCAATTCGAATTTTTGACTACCATACTCTCCCCCATTCCCATGCATTAACTAACTCAACCATATTTTGGAAGAATTAAATGATTGGGCACAAAAGACAAAATGGATAGTTGAGGGTTTGATGGGTTCTCCCTTTGACATTTTTGGCTTTTTCCCATTGGCCCCAAAGGTTAATTATTCCCCCCTCCTTATCCTTAGGAAAATTATGCCCCCATCTCATTATTTGTTGCATAGACATAGCTGGTTGTGGGTTTTTAATTAAATTGCATATTTACATGATGCCCAAAAATTATAATGCGTCAGATAGCACGAAATATACCTTCGGCAATGATTTTAATCGTCGGAACATAAAACGATAAATTGATGGTGGGTCTTTTTCCTTTATCTCCACACCACGATTAATTACAATATATACATCATATACATTTTAATGCAAATGGGGTCAAAACCGGGGTGTTACAACAGTGATGAAGGTAACATAGCAGTTCTAACTCCAAGTTATGATATAGGGGAAAGCAAGTGGACTCCCTAAAATAGATTCTGATCATGGGGAAAAGGGACCCTTGTAATTGCCACAAAAACACCTACATCCCCATGTTTTCTTAAAATAAATGATTGGGTGAAAGCAATAAAAGGAAATAATTAGCTCATTCAAGGATCATGGAAACAATTAGACTAGATATATGGATGACACTTGGAAATCAAGGTTTCAATACCCCATATGCCCCCTTTCCTCTTCCCCCCTAGTGGAATCATATTTCCTTTGGTACACCTTACACAACCATCTTGGTCCATTCATATTATTTATAATTTATATATATCTTTCTCATTAGCTTGATGAGATATTACACAATCACATTTTTGTGGGAAAAATAGCCACAAGGGTGAGTAGTACTCCTAGTGTTCTTAGAGACAATCCTTGAGGTTGCAACAAGGACCCAATATTGTGTTAGTAGATTAGTATCCCAAACTCCAAATGGAAAAGAAAACTCTAAACACTAAATAAAACAAAACTAACAAGAAATAAATGGGACAAGGTTAAGAAAAATGAAAGGGAACAAGCCTGTATCCCAAACCAAATGTTGATTTCCCAATAGTCCATCTAAATACAATGATGTCACCTGGGAGGTGAAACATTCAAGGGAATCCAACAATATCCCTTAGGGAGGCCCTTTTGTCCAAAAAATTGTAAGATATCTAGCATAGAACAATGGAGAAAAACTTGACTCTTAGAGTAAGAAAGCAAGGGAGCTTTTGTATGCCAACTTGAGGTAGGAAGTAGATTGAAAGATGAGATCTCAATGTAATTCCAACATCATATTTTTTCTTTTCTTTTATCCTATATAATGCATGTCCACAGATTCCTTCAATAGGATAAATTGAGACAAAGAAACATATACATCCCAATGTGAACACTCTTGCCTTTAAACCGGTTCTCCAAGTACATGAGGGGGGCCATTGAATGATCCCAAGGATGTGAGGAGTCTCATTCAAATTTTGGAGCCAAGAGAGTCATTTTGAGTTTTGAATGCATCATAGAATGAAGTGGTCTCACCATTTTGACAATCATATAGGTTTCGAAAGAGACTCCATGCGGGTATGCATGTGTACTTGAACATGAAGGTCACGCTAATTAGCATGGGTGTATAGTGATTTTAGTTGTGTGATTTTCCATATAGAGTGATTTTAAAATTTTAGGTATCAATTCATATTTTGGACCTGACGAGGATGCCTTTGATGGACTCCATGATGTATGTTGATGACTCCTTTCTGTGATATTATTCGAAAATTCACATGTATGTGAAATGTAAGAGTTACTAAATTACCCCTAATGTATTAGGTTTGAAGGGTTTTGTGGGGCCGGAATGCATAATTGTTTCATTCTCTCCATGTTCTAATAAGTTATCAAGTATTTGTGGGTGAAAGAACCTGCCCATAGGGAAAGGTTGTTGGTGATGACCGTTGAATCTATAAAGAATATATGGTGTTTTATACAAACGAGACAAGCATACCTATGCTTGTGAAAATATGTCATAATAGATTATAATAAAAAGGGGTTGACTCTTGATATTGTTGTTGCAAGGATGAAAGTGGCTTCGATCCTTGTATGAGTAAATGAATCCTAAAAGTCACGTTACTAGTGTCGATGAAACAAAAATACTGATGATCACAAACATCCCACGAGGTTGGGGGACCTGAATAATGGTGAATTTATTAGGAGAATTTCTCTATACCAGATGTGCTACTACCATGAATCATAAATCTGAAAACTATTAAGAATGTATGATTTCCCCTGATGCGGTAGACTTTTTGTGTCCAGCATAGAGGAAATCCCTTATATGGTTTAGAAGGGACCCCAAGGTACAATTTTTACCACTACAACTCTCAAGAAAGGATGAGTTGATGTCAATGGGAGTTGAAGCATCTAATAAGATAATTCCATTATCTTAAGAACCAAGGTCATTTTGTATCCCACTAGGATAATTACGGACCTAACACAACATTGTTTGATAAGCACAAGGCTCATGAATTCATTTGATCAAAGTAAATAGGGGTGAGTGAATGATGACAACATTCTTCAAATGATGATACATGGTGTAACAGAGGGAAATCGATGACAGATAAAGGGATTTATTGAAGACACAAAGTTGATGTGAATGAAAAACTGATAATCTTGAGGGTAAGTTGACTCAAATACATCGATCAAGGGAAACCAAAGTGTTATCTCCCAAAATAAATTTATTTTGATAGGATGAAGAATTCAAGTCATGTTATGAAAGATTTAAAAGGTGACTAACAAATTGAGGGTCTCTGGTTTTTCTATATTTGAGAAAAATGAAAGTTTTAACTTTCGGTGGCTTAGGCGGGTTTTTCAACAAGACATTAGCCATCGAAAAGCTTTGTTTCGGTAGCTAACAGTTTAACGCAGGAGAAGGGTTAACCACCGAAAGATGGCCCGATCGATTATTTGTTAAAAGGACTTTCGGTGGAGGATTTGAAACAACTCATTAGCCACCGAAAAGCGTTGGTTTCGGCATCTTAGCAAATGTTTGAAGGAGGGCATTAACCATGGAAAGAAAGTGAAATGCGTTGGGCAAAAAGACGGTTTCGGTGGCTTAGGTGAAAGCGCTAATGGTTCATTAGCCACCGAAAGGCCTGCCTTTCAGTGGTTAAAGAGGAGATCTGAAGAGACTATAATCCAACAAAATCCAGTTTTACAAGACCGTTTGTAAATCACTTTTTGATGGCTTAGGTGAATAGGTCAGTGTTTCATTAGCCATCAAAAGCTCAGCTTTCGACAGCTAGCAAACAAAACCCTAAATACTCTTAACCACCTAAAAGGCGCAGGGAGGAGGACCCGCTCAAAAAAATATAAGCACAGGTTTCCGTGGCTAAGCATGGTTTCAAAATGGTATCTAAGCCACTGAAAGCATACTTTTGGCAGCTAAGATCGAAATTTCAGGGTGCTCTAAGCCACCAAAATAGGCAGTTTACTGTGACAAGGAATCATTTTAAAATGGTGATTATGAGAGACTAGAGAATCATTTTACAAAATGCTCAGAGGTTTTTGTTCCTAACATGTCAGAGAACAATAAAATATCTCAGTTTTCCTACAGGTATTTCATATTGGGAGAATCAAATCCATCTCTGAGCCCTAATTTTTGGATCTCAGAATTTCCCTGTTTTACACGTGTTTTTGAAATACAAATATCTGGAAAATGGAAAAGAATTTCAAAAAAATGAGAGAGGTTTTTTTATCAAAAAAAAATAATCTACAAAAACATCTTTCAGTTTATACACAGGTATCATAGATTTGGATAACCAAATGCATCTCCGAGCCCCAGTTTTCAGCAGTTTGGCCAAATTTTTAGGGCAAAAGTTGACCTAATAGGGTAGGTTACAACAGAAAATGAAGAGTTTACTTCACCAACACTTGGGAAAGAGTAGGATGAACAAAGAGTAGAGACCTCCTCAAGCAAACCTAGGTCTCAAAGAGTAAACAAACTACTAGAGGAGATACATGAACTAGAGTTTTTGGACAGGGAGATAAAGAGGAATAACGACATTTTGACCAAGAGGAATAAGCAGTTGCACAATTCTATTCTGGAGATGAGTGTATGTCCTATTGAAAAGAAGGAATCTAAGGATAATGAAGGACAACACCAGCCTTTATAGAATGATCAGAATGATGATATTACAGAAGAAAAATGCAAACCCTAGCCCTCAAACTCACCTTACACTAGAAACCCTAGCAGAGGAAACAACAAGCTTTCAGGATACAGAGGTAACTCATGAAGTTTCAAATCTTATGCAAGCTGAAGAAATACTAGAATATCAACAACAAAACTGAAAAGGATGTAATTTGGGAGGTTGCCTACAAATTTTGCAAGAACAGGGCTTTCGGTGGCTTAGACGGATGCTGAAGCAGTTCATTAGCCACTAAAAGTAGCACTTTCGGAAACTAACAGACCCGAAATTTTGACTCCTTAACCACCGAAAGTAGAAAGAGGCGCAGAAATGAATTTTTGCATAAAAGACCAATTTTGGTAAATATACCTAGCTCAGGGATGAAGTGTAAAAGCTGAATATTGCTGAAGTGCACCATCAAAGGAGGTATGTTCCAGCTTTTTAAGACACATCAAAGTGGAAAGAGTCACAAACCCTACATGTTTTAGCAAATAGTGACTCTATCTAGCAGTGAACCAGTTACAGCTTCACCCTCAGTACTCACTGCAGTCATCAAAAGGTTCAAATAGTGAACAAGTTCTACAGTTAGATAGATTAGTAGTTAAATTAGGGTTTTTTGACCTAATTATGCAAAAACAATTATTTTGTCTATTTTTAGTAAATCAGATCCAATTTTTCAGGATCTGAATATTTTTGTAAAGGCTATAAAGCCTAAGACTTGTGTTATTGAAAAGGTTCGACTTCGGGGACATGTAGACCATTACTATTGTCAAGCTTCTCATATTGCTCATGACCTAATATAAGCTGTTTTGCTATCATATGTTCAACTTCCATTTCTTGTCTATTCTGTGCTTATGCTTGATTGTGTTATTCAAGTTCATTCAGGTCAATTGATGTCTGATAGCTGTCATCCTATTGGCATATTGATGATTTGAATTATAAGTACTTTCCTTGTTATGATTAGCCATTTATATATATCTGTTTTATGTATGAATCTGCCAGCATGATAAGTTCTCCATCTTTGCACCATATTATCAAACCTATGAACAGTTGTAGTTAGAATCCTTATCCCTAATTGAGTCTCATGCATGTCTTGAGAGTGTGAGGTCCTATAGGTCACCTGAATTGATCCACTTAGAAAACCATAAAAACATTTAAGTTACCAGGCATCCTCGAGCTACAACCTAGAGGAGTTTCCTAGAGTGATAACAAATTGGTGCCGCTGTCGAGGAGAGGATATTGAAGCTCAGCTTCCCTAGGAGATGACATAGATCCTACTTTGATGATAGAAAAATTTTGGACACTATTTTGGTTGTAATCATCTATCTCGTGAATACATTGAAATAAGATGGCTTCAAGAAGACCAAGTACCAGAGTAAACCCTCAAGGGCCACCAACAACACCAGTTTCAGATCCAAAAGAGATTCTGAGAAGAGCTAGGGCTTCACTAAGGCAGACCAGCAGTGCTGCAAAGGAAGAATACATCAGGTATTTCAAGAAATATTCCTGCTATTATTTCTTCCGCTGAAACATTTAATTCTCAGGAATTTATAAATAGATTAGAAAATTTTAGGGTTTGGGTATCTTCAAGCACTGTTGCTTGTGAACATCCAATCCCTGGTGAATCCACTGGGATAATTTTACCATCAACACTCTTTCAGCTACCACCTACATCAGTAGTACCTTCTCCCACCCTTTCCATACCCATTTCCAACATGGATTCCCCTCTAACCAAAATGGAAAGGATCTTGGTAGCTAGGTATGCCCCCATGAATTTACCTAACCCCCTCTCATCCATGCCCATTGGAGACTATCTCAAATACATGCCTAAATTTACAGGAGAGGGAGATTTCACAGCTGAAGAACATTTAGAGGCATTCTACAATTATGCTGAGAACATAAATATAGAACAGGAAGATGTGTGGACTAGGGTTTTTGTGCAAAGCCTAGATGGTCAGGATAGTAAATGGTTCAAAGAACTGCCTGCTGGATCAGTAGCAGGAATTGAAGCCCTAGATGACATCTTTCTAAAGCATTGGGGAGAGAGGAGAGACCACCTCTATTATATCACCGAGTTTATCAACTTGAAAAGAGATAATGGGGAGTGTGTCTCCAACTTCAGCAAAAGGTTTAACAATATGTTTAGCAAGATCCCCACTGAGATCAAGCCCACTGATACCTTGACCAGAATCACCTATGCAAATGCCTTTGACTCTGATTTCTGCCTGCTTCTCAGAGAGAGGAGGTCTGCCTCCCTATCACTCATGCAGGATGCTGCCCTAGAGATAGAATCTAACATTGTGGCATCTCAGAAGGTCAAAGGAAATCTAGATAGGAATAAACATCCCACGTACCCTCTTGGGGCTTCTTCATTAGAGAACAAGATTGACAAAATGGCCAAACTGTTAGATAATTTGATTGCCAAAATGTCTAAGCTAAAGGATCGAGGACAGATACCTGTGAGATGTAAAGAGCCAAGTGATTTTGTTCCCCGAAACCCAAATTTTGTCCCTTACATAAGAGGCAACCCACCAGTCTAGATCCTTAGAAGGGAAAGGAATCAAGTTGAATATCAGAGAATCAAAGCTCCCTTTCAAAATGTTGTACTAGAAGAAGAACCAGAGTTCATTCAGGAAGAAGGAGAGGCTGAAGACAACATCAACTGCATGGAGGATGAATTTGACTATTCTTTTCTGACATAGGCAGAATATGAGGAAGCCCTAATTGATGAGCAGATAAATGAAGAAGCAATATATCAGGCAGATGGTCAAGGAGGTTATAATCTGAGGTCCAGGCTGATTACTCCCCCTAAGAAGAATGTTGTTCCTGCAAAGTAGCCTGCTGCACCAGCTAAAAAGGTTACTGTTTTACCAAAGAAAATGGCTGTCATTCCTAAACAGTTGCAAAAACCAGTACATTCCTCAAACTACGATCCTATCCAACTCAAAGCTCCAGTACAAGAGGTAAGGTTTCCTGAGAAACTGCATTATTCTTTCAACCTTGAGTCAGAGATTCAGAAATTGAAGATCCCTTTCCCATTAATAGAGCTAATGAAAAATGATGCATTTAAATCTTCAAGACTGAATTCTCTTCAACCAAATATACATATTGATACTGACTTTGTCAATTTGCAAGATGATAAACCCATTATAACCCTAGGCCCTATGATTGAATATCTAAATGATTCTTTCCCACCTTTCTACATATCTTTGAATATCCATGATAAAGTCCTTCATAACTGTTTTCTGGACTCAGGAGCTTCCCATAACCTAATGCCAAAATATGTGATGGATGAGCTTGGCCTCAACATTACAAAACCATACCATGATCGGTTCTCCTTTGACTTCAGAAAGGTCAAGTGCTTGGGCCTCATTAAAGACCTTGTTGTAAACCTATCTCAGCTACCCTAAAAAAGCATCATGATGGACATTATAGTGGCTGATATCCCTCCTAAATTAGGTCTCTTACTATCTCGATCATGGAGTAAAAGGCTAGGTGGCACCCTTCAGATGGAACTTACATATGCTACAATCCTAATGTTTGGAGGGGAGACCAAGAGGCTTTACAGAGAGAATCAACTTGCCTACATCGTAAGCAATGAAAAGAATTCAGTGAACCACCCCATCTATGCAGTAGACACAAATTTTGGGTCATGCATTCTACAAATAGATGATTCTCAGCACACAGTAGTCCATCTTATTAAGCCCACCTGTCAGCAACCTGAAGAAGTGACCACATCAGTATGGAACATGTATTTTGATGGGGTTGGCACTCAGAACTCAGCAAGTGTAGGTGTAGTATTGATCTCTCCATCTAAAGAGACTATTCATATGTCTTATAAGCTCAAATTTAAAACCACTAACAATATAGCAGAATATGAAGCCTTGTTGTTAGGAGTGAAAGCTTCCAAGGAAATGGGGATCATGTGCATGAAAATATTTGGAGATGCGGACCTTATTATACAGCAGGTCAACAACACCTTTCAAGCAAAAAATGTCAGACTAAAATATTATAGGGACGAGGTATGGAAAATCAGAGACTCCTTTATGTTTTTTGAACTGTCATATATACCTAGGGCTATGAATCACCTAGCTAATTCCCTTGCTGTCTCTGCAACTCTGTTTGTTCCCCATTTACCTCCTAGTCTCACCTATGATATTCAAGTCAAGTACAGACCTTCCCTACCAGATAATGTGAAATTTTGGAAGGTGTTCGAGAATGATGATGAGCTGAGTAAATTCCTCCAGCTAGTAGATGAATTCTATGATATGCATATAGATCAAGAAAACCTAAACATGGAAGAATTCCAACCGCTCAATTTGAAAGATAAATTAGCTGATCAAAATATTGTTCAATTACCCAGTAATTATATACCTCGGGGTCTGGTACCCTTGGAAGAGCTTTTTGATAATAATGATATCCCTGTCAAGCCTGCTAAAAAGGAGCAAGACCCTGAAATGTGTGGATTTCAGAAATCTGAACAAGTGCTCCAAAAAATACAACTATCCACTACCCAAGATGGAACACCTGTTGCAAAGAGTCTCAGGAGCTAGTTTCATGTAATTTCTGCATGGTTTCTCTAGATACAACCAAGTTGTTGTGCACCCTGATGACCAAGAGAAGACTGCTTTTACCACTCCCTGGGGAACTTTCATGTATGCCAAAATGCCTTTTGGACTGATGAATGCTGGGGCCACTTTTCAGAGGGCCATGGACCTAGCTTTGTAGGATTGAAAGATAAATTTGTGCTTATATACCTGGATGACCTCATTGTTTACTCTCACAGCCATCATGAACATTTGTAGCACTTGAGGAGGGTATTTATGAAATGTAGGAGGTTTGGGATATCACTCAACCTTGAGAAGTCCCAATTTTCGCTCAGTGAGGGGCAACTCCTAGGTCACATAGTCTCAGCTGAAGGTGTGAAGATTGATCCGGTTAGGGTTGAAGCAATCCAAAATTTGTCCATACCTAGGTCAAAAAGGGATATTTAGTCCTTTTTGGGTAAGATAAATTTTGCCAGGAGGTTCATCCCTAACTTTTCTGAGTTGGTAAAGCACATAACATCTATGTTGAAAAAGGATGCAGAAATCAAATGGACTGACCAGGAAAGAAGCTCTTTTGAAGACATAAAGAAGGCTATCATGGAAGCCCCCACCTTGATTAGTCCAGACTATACCAAGAGTTTTTACATCTTCTCCTTTGCATCCTATGACACAGTGGAAGCTGTGCTATTACAAAAAGATGATGAAGGTCTCGATCATGCAATTGCATTCTTCAGCAAGACATTGAGGGATGCTGAACTGAAGTATGATCCCATTGAGAAGTAGGCTTATGCTCTCATCAAGTCATTGAAAACTTTTAGGATTTACATTCTACATGAAAAATTCCTTGCCTATGTCCCTTCAGCTGTTGTAAAGGATGTTTTGGCTCAGCCTGGCATTGATGGAAAGAGAGATAAATGGATTGTCAAGCTTATTGAGTTTGACATAGAGGTAAAACCCACCAAGCTAGTAAGAGGCCAAGGTCTGGCCAAACTCATGGCTAAAGAAATCTGTGAACTAATGGGGATAAACTTCACTTGCGTAAATTCAGCAAATTTGCAAACTGAAGTAGCAGCAGAAGTAGTTCAGGATCAAAATGGCATTCAACAAGTGGCTGACAACTTGTCCTCATGTGAGTGGTACTCACGTATTATTCATTTCCTGAAAAAATTAGAAGTTCCTCCTAGTCTCACTCCAAATCAAGCACGAGCTCTTAAACTAAAGTCTGTCAAATTTTGTGTAATAGATAAACTATTGTATTGGAAAGATCTGTTTGGTGTTTTGTTGAGGTGTCTAGATAAATAAGAATCAGTTCAGGTCATGCATCCCTTTCATTCTAGCACATGTGGAGGCCATCATTACTGGAAGACCACAACCCACAAGATTTTGAGGGCTAGGTACTATTGGCATGTCCTTTTTGCTGATGTGTATACCTTTGTGAGAGCCTATGACTAGTGCCAAAGATTTATAGGGAAGCAACAGCTCAGATCCTTACCCCTTAGGCTTATTGTAGTGAATGGGCCTTTCCAGCAATGGGGTCTGGATTTCATAGGTGAAATAAATCCCTCATCCAGTGGTCAGCATAAATGGATCTTAGTAGCCACAGACTACTTCACCAAGTGGATAGAGGCAGTACCCACCAGGAATACAACTCATCAGGTCATCATGAAGTTTTTATATGAGAATATCTTTATCAGGTTTGGCTGCCCAGTAAGGTTAGTGACTGATAATGCACCAGCTTTCAAAGCTGGGGCATTGGTTAACATGTTCAAGTCAATGGGCATTCAGCTGGTGCATTCCACATCTTATTACCCTCAAGGAAATGGCTTGGCTGAGTTATCCAACAAAAGCTTAGTTAGGATCATCAAAAAACTATTGGAGACAAATCAGAAAAATTGGGTTTCTAAGCCAAAGTTTCCTTTATGGGCTGATAGGGTAACAAACAAGAGATCTATAGGGACTTCTCCCTTCAAATTAGTATATGGTACTGAGGCCATTTTTCCCATTCAGCTAATTCTGCCAGTAGAAAAATTCTTTGAGGAGGAGGAAGATGAACCAAATAATATGGTGAGGAGGAGGATGGATTTGGTGGAGTTGCAGCAAGTCAGGGAACAGGTGATAGGAAAGTCAGAAGCTCATCAATAGAAGATCAAGGTCATGTTTGACAAAAGGGAAAAAGTGGACAACTTTCAGGTTGGAGATTGGGTCCTCAAGTGGGATACTGTCAGGAAGGAAAAGGGAAAACATCGGAAAGTTTGACTCTCTGTGGATTGGCCCTTTTGTAATAGCTCAGATATAGAAGAACACCACCTTCAAATTGCAAGATCTGGAATGGGAGGAGGTGTTTGATGGCCTAGTGAATGGGCGATTTCTGAAACTCTATTTTATCTGAGGCTCTGAGGCCTTGTTATTGTAAAATATTAGTTAGCAGGTTTTTTTTGCTTACAAAATAATCTCCATGCCCAATGGAACAATAGATGATAGTTTTAAGTTTTTTAGTTATTTTCTAGGAAAGGCATTTTGGTCTGGGGTTCTTGGTACCTCACAGGAAGGTTCCCATCCCCAAGTAGGAGCCAGATGTTATCTCCCAAAATAAATTTATTTTGATAGGATGAATAATTCAAGTCATGTTATGAAAGATTTAAAAGGTGACTAACAAATTGAGGGTCTCTGGTTTTTCTATATTTGATAAAATTGAAAGTTTTAGCTTTCAGTGGCTTCAGAGGGTTTTTCAACAACTCATTAGCCACTGAAAAACTTTGTTTCGGCAATTAATAGTTTAACGCAGGAGTAGGGTTAACTGCCGAAAGCTAGCCCGATCAATTATTTGTTAAAAGGACTTTCGATGGCTTAGGCGAGGCTTTGAAACAACTCATTAGCCACCGAAAAGTGTTGTTTTTGGAAGCTTAGTGAACGGTTGAAGGAGGGTGTTAACCACCAAAAGCAAGTGAAATGTGTTGGGAAAAAAGATGGTTTCGGTGGCTTAGGCGAAAGCGCTGATGGTTCATTAGCCACCGAAAGGCCTGTCTTTCGGTGGTTAAAGAGGAGATCCTAAGAGACTATAATCCATCGAAAGCCAGTTTTAGAAGACCACTTGGAAATCACATTTCGGTGGCTTAGGAGAATAGTTCAATGGTTCATTAGCCATCGAAAGCTTAGCTTTTGGCAGCTATCAAACAAAACCCTAAATACTCTTAACCACCTAAAAGGTGCAGGGAGGAGGACCCACTCAAAAAACTCAAAAAACAGGTTTCCGTGGCTAAGCGTGGTTTCAAAACGGTCTCTAAGCCACCAAAAGCAGACTTTCGGCAGCTAAGACCAAAATTTCAAGTCGCTCTAAGCCACCAAAATAGGCGTTTTACTATGAAAAAACATCATTTTAAAACGGTGATTATGAGCGACTGGAGAATCATTTTGAAAAATTCTCGGAGGTTTTTGTTCCTAAAATGTCAAAGAACAATAAAATCTCTCGGTTTTCCTATAGGTATTTCATATTGGGAGAATCGAATCCATATCTGAGCCCTAATTTTTGGATCTCAGAATTTCCCTGTTTTACACTTGTTATTGAAATATAGATATCTGGAAAATGGAAACGAATTTCAAAAAATTGAGAGAGGTTTTTTTGTCAGAAAAAACCAATCTACCAAAAACTCTTTCAGTTTATACACAGGTATCACATATTTGGAGAACCAAATGCATCTCTGAGCCCCAGTTTTCAACAGTTTGGCCAAATTTTTAGGGCAAAAGTTGACCTAACAAGGCAGGTTATAGCAGGAAAATGAAGAGTTTACTTGACCAACACCTGGGGAAGATCAAGATGAACAAAGAGCAAAGACCTCCTCAAGAAAACCTAAGTCTCAAAGAGTAAACAAACTGCTAGAGGAGATACAGGAACTAGAGTTTTTGGACAGGGAGATAAAGAGGAATAACGACATTTTGACCAAGAGGAATAAGCAGTTGCACAATTCTGTTCTGAAGATGAGTGTATGTCCTATTGAAAAGAAGGAATCTGAGGCTGATGAAGGACAACACCATACTTTATAGAATGATCAGATTGATGAGATTACAGAAGAAAAATGCAAACCCTAGCCCTCAAACTCAGCTTGTGCTGGAAACCCTAGCAGAGGCAGCAACAAGCTTTCAGGATCCAGAGGTAGCTCATGATGTTTCAAATCTTATGCAAGCTAAAGAAATACTAGAATATCATCAAAAAAACTGAAAAGGATGTAATTTGGGATGTTGCCTACAAATTTTGCAAGAACAAGGCTTTCAGTGTCTTAGGCGGACGCTGAAGCCATTCATTAGACACCGAAAGCAGCGCTTTCGGCAGCTAACAGATCCGAACTTTTGACTCCTTAACCACCGAAAGTAGAAAGAGGCACAGAAAGCAATTTTTTCATAAAAGACCAATTTTAGTAAATATGACTAGCTTAGGGATGAAGTGTATAAGCTGAATATTGCTGAAGTGCACCATCAAAGGAGGTTTGTTCCAGTTTTTGAAGACACATCAAAGGGGAAAGGGTCACAAACCCTACATGTTTTAGCAAATAGTCACTTATCTAGCAGTGAAAAAGCTACAACTTTACCCTCAATACTCACTACAGTCATCAAAAGGTTCAAACAGTGAACGAGTTCCACAGTTAGATAGACTAGTAGTTAAATTACGGTTTTTTGACCTAATTATGAAAAAACAATTATTTTATCTATTTTTAGTAAAACAGATCCAATTTTTCAGGATCTGAATATTTTTGTAAAGGCTATAAATCCTAAGACTTATTCTATTGAAAAGGTTCGACTTCGGGGACCTGTAGACCATTACTATTGTCAAGCTTCTCATATTGCTCATGACCTAATATAAGCTGTTTTGCTATCATATGTTTAGCTTCCATTTCTTGTCTATTCTGTGCTTATGCTTGAATGTGTTATTCAGGTTTATTCAGGTTAATTGATGTCTGATAGCTGTCATCCTATTGGCATATTGATGATTTGAATTATAAGTAATTTCCTTGTTATGATCATCCATTTATATATATCTGTTTTATGTATGAATCTGCCAGCATGATAAGTTCTCCATCTCTGCACCATATTATCAAACCTCTGAACAGTGGTAGTCAGAAGCCTTATCCCTAATTGAGTTTCATACATGTCTTGAGAGTGTGAGGTCCTGTAGGTCACGTGACTTGATCCACCTAGAAAACCATACAAACATTTAAGTTACCAAGCATCCTTGAGTTGCAACCTAGAGGATTTTCCTGGAGTGATAACACAAGGGATGCTACTAAAAATAATGATGTGATGGGGTTCCCATGATTTTTTGCGGATTTGGGAACAATTCGTACATAAATAATTATGGATTTGGTTCCCATGGTTTTGAGTGTGTTATGGAACCGATTTGTATAAGCAAGATTCCCACAATTTTGAGTGAGTCAGGGAATCATTTTGATGATGATGGGATGATTTTGTGTATATGAGAGGATAGGTTCCCTATGAATAAATGCCATGCAGAATGTTCATGTGGGAATAACTGAGTGGGATTGGTATCTTCAAAGGGTGGGGCACCATTTTTGTCTTCTTGAGGGTTGTTTATATGAAGAGTAACTTAGATGGTATATTTCTCGTGGGGGGGATTAGAGGTTATCTATGAATCATAATCGTAACATGTGTCAGGGAATATGAGGAATGAGATGAGAATAATTCAAGGTGATCTTATGTGGCTTCAACTTGAAAAACTAGGCGAGTGATCATATTCCTTGGACTTGTGGGGGTTCGATATTATGAGTGCCAAAGTATGAATGGATTGTAATGGCATGCACACCCATGAGAGAACATGCTCTTCTCGGTGATGACATGGATGGTGTGTCATGATCAAGAATTAGGACCCTATGTTATCAATGCTAGTACTAGGTAAACAAAATGTAACTAAATGGGATATGTTTCCTATATGCCAGAGTGAGATACCTATGATTGATTCCCCTGCATCATTGTTGTATAACTAGCATAGATACATCTTAAACCTAGATCTACCAAGCACTGAGAAGGATCCAATTTCTTGAGGTCTAAATCTTTTTATCTTAAATTTTTTACATGTTTAAAAAACTTACACCTCAAGAATTTTGATCCCTTGTTTGCTACAAATAATTGCACGAAGATTCTCCACAGATTGAAATTATTTGTTGATTTAATATATTTTTCGATGAGATTATATAATATAAATATATATATAAAGGCACAACTTTTTAATTTAGGACATGACTTTTTAGTTTTTAGTTTAGGTCGACATGATTTATTTTATTTTATTATGTTACGAACATTAAGAACACATATCCCCCATACTAGGATGTAGAGCACCTCGCTAATCTTGGTGGAATGAGATGTTATTTCTCAAGTGATAATCTTATGTACATGATGCACATACTAAAGCATAATATTTATTATGACAAGAGTATGGAAAATGCAATAAAATTGACAAGAAACATAACACACCTAGGGAGATGACCGTAAAAATAGGAGGGTGAATAGGGGTGTGACCTAGTTTGTGATGGTTGTGTGGAGATCGTTGATGTTTTGGTCGAGATACTTAGTGTTTGAAATCTATGCAACTTATCTGATGATAAAGTGTTTTTGTGCTAGTGCGGTATCCCAACTCTAACAACTTGTGGGGGAGATTTTTTGTTGGATGCAACTCATTGGTGAGGTTGCATGCTATATCTCCCAAGGATACCAAACATGAGTCCAAGTTCTCTTGATGTCTAAGGATTGTTTTATGGATAGTGGTTAGCTTCCACAATAGAGGTTGATGTTGGCGGTGGTCCTTGGTCCTATTTTAACGATGACAACTATGTTTCATCACTCATAGTTAAAATGGATAACAATGGCATATTGATATTGTCAACATGATCAGTGGTATTTTGAGGGAGGGAAGAACCTCCTTAGTGGGAAATACTAGATGATATTCCTTAAGGGGAGGAGGGTGGTCCTTGAGTCATGTTTTCTCTAAGTGGACTGCTTGTTCTACATGTAGACGAGACACTAGAATGATTAATGGGTTAATTTCCTGAATGATCTACATGGATGAGTAACCCAACCATGGTTAAGATCATGCACTAAGCTCAGTGGTCGAGTGGCATGGTTAGGTATGACGATGTTGAACCTACTTGGGATCATATGAATATGATTCCTACATGATGAACATTCATGAGGTTACATTGCTAGTGTGGGAACGTCTGGTGGTGGTACCTCATACATGAGAACCTCCACCCTTGGCACTGATGTAGTGACAATGTTGACAGAAGTCATATCCTAATTACTAGATGAAGGTATTTTTACCATGAGGTGTGTAAGGAAAATGGTTTCCAATGCATCTTAGAATTAAGGGAGTTCAGGAAAATGATGCGTATAATGACCAAACTGAGAATATATTGTGCATGAATTAGTAGTGTGCAATGTCTAGGTATTGGTCTTAGTGTTTGGTGTAGCCAAGGTAGTTTGTGTGGCCCCTACTAAATTTTTGGTGGTGTGATTCACACTAACATGTGTGATAAGTAAATTCCTGAGCTCTGACAAGGTGGGGCAGAGGTTAGTGGTATGTCCTTGTTGTCGACGTGCATGCTTGGTTTAATCTAGGTGAAAGTGTAGTACTTGGTACCACAAGGGCTTTCAAATTGGTTTGTTCCATTCCCCTAACATTGGGCTTAGTGAAAACCGGTGCTGGTTGGATTACGAGTGGTACTTCTTCGTTAGGAGGTCCTTCTGATGTGCTTATAGGTGATATGGGATAAAACCATAATGAGATATAGCTTTGGATCCATTTCGGGGTAAGGTGGCATAAAATACCACAAAGTTATTCCCAAACTAAGCCTGGGTAGTGTGAGTTGGGACATTATTGGGTGGTACAAGAAAGTATTTTTAAATATAGGTGGCACCAATAAGGCTATGATCTAATCAGTTCCATGACTTGTAGGAAGGGTTGATGTTGATGTTGAGAGGGCTAATGACTTATATTCGAAGGTGAAGATAATAAACATTAGACCATCTGTATATGTGGATATTTTTGGTGGAAGACCAAAGTACACCCATATAAATTCATAATACTTGTAAATGCATAGACCAATATCAACATGTTGGGGGAATTAGCATATCCTATGGTGGGTAGGATGTTATCTAGGTTTGCGTTGATATGTGGGTCATATTAGCTAAGTTGGTAAAGGGTGACAATATTACTATTATGGAGAACATCATGATGTAAAAAATCAATGAGGTTTTGCTTCATGCTGTAATTAAAAATATGTCCCAATAAAATATTGTAGTTGATTTGTGCATCAACTACCTTAATATCCAAAAGTACCATTTTTCCCTCTAGTTCAATGGGGAAATTTTGGTACAAACTCAAAGGTTTTGATGGCCTCCCATCATAAGCACAAAGAGGGGATATGTGTTCCTAATGTTCGTAACATAATAAAATAAAATAAATCATGTCGACCTAAACTAAAAACTAAAAAGTCATGTCCTAAATTAAAAAGTTGTGCCTTTATATATATATTTATATTATATAATCTCATCGAAAAATATATTAAATCAACAAATAATTTCAATCTTTGGAGAATCTTCGTGCAATTATTTGCAGCAAACAAGGGATCAAAATTCTTGAGGTGTAAGTTTTTTAAACATGTAAAAAATTTAAGATAAAAAGATTTACACCTTAATAAATTGGATCCTTCTCAGTGCTTGGTAGATCCAGGTTTAAGATGGATCTATGCTAGTTATACAACAATGATGCAGGGGCATCAATCATAGGTATCTCACTCTGGCATATAGGAAACATATCCCCTTTAGTTACATTTTGTTTACCTAGTACTAGCATTGATAACATAGGGTCCTAATTCTTGATCATGACACACCATCCATGTCATCACTAAGAAGAGCATGTTCTCTCATGGGTGTGCATGCCATTAAAATCCATTCATACTTTGGCACTCATAATATCGAACCCCCACAAGTCCAAGGAATATGATCACTCACCTAGTTTTTCAAGTTGAAGCCACATAACATCACCTTGAATTATTCTCATCTCATTCCTCATATTCCCTGACACATGTTATGATTATGATTCATAGATAACCTATCATCCCCCCCACAAGAAATATACCATCTAAGTTAATCTTCATATAAACAACCCTCAAGAAGACAAAAATGGTGCCCCACCCTTTGAAGATACCAATCCCACTCAGTTATTCCCACACGAACATTCTGCATGGCATTTATTCATAGGTAACCTATCCTCTCATATACACAAAATCATCCCATCATCATCAAAATGATTCCCTGACTCACTCAAAACTGTGGGAATATTGCTTATACAAATTGGTTCCATAACCCACTCAAAACCATGGGAACCAAATCCATAATTATTTATGAGTTTGTACCAAAGGTTTTGATGGCCTCTCTCATTGAGAGAGAGAGAGAGAGAGAGAGAGAGAGAGC